>CAHIKZ030001361.1:355000-430000 GCA_903632075.3 Acanthosepion pharaonis | reverse complement strand
GCATCTAGTCTACAGTCGCTTTCTCACAGACGTGCCGTGGTTTCTCTCTGTCTATTATAGAATAGACAGAGAGAAACTACGGCACGTCTGTTTTTTTACGGCAACTGTTCCGATGAAATGTTTTCGCTTTTCCTAGACGTCTCTTCTACACAAACAGCTTCTTCTCTCACACTTCCCGGCTGTGGAATTTTCTTCCTCTTACTTGATTCCCAGATAACTAAAATCTTCAAATATTCAAGTGTCATTTTAATCTACATGTGATAACTTGTTCTTGTTTGCCGCCCTTCTCTTTATCCTCTCCCCAAACACGGCCCTTTACTCTTATTCTCGACCCTCTGTAACCCCTTGCGTGGTAGTGGCACTTCTGCTTTGCTTGGGGTGTAATGCTTATATATATATATATATATATATATATATATATATATATATATATACCACTTTAAGGTTCCATGAATTAAATTATTTAACCACACCCTTTTAAAGAACTGCGGATCATCAGACTTTACTTCCAAAGGTTGAAACAAAAACTGAAAAGAAATTTACATATTTTTGACGGGCCGTATTAAGCATATGTAAATTGAGGAAGTGAGGGGGGGGAGAGAGAAGACACGAGTGAGTTAGATGTAATTTAATATTTCTATTCTTTCATACTTAAAATTACTTGAAGATGTCCAGACATTGACACATTTAAATTTATTTTTATCCTCTTTGGGTGTGTCCATACGGATTACCTAGTTTTTCATAAACTAAATATTAGCTTCTTATAAATTTTATCTTCCTTGGGTTTACCCATACAAATTACCTAGTTTTTCATAAACTAATATATATATATATATATATACACAATTCCAGGATTACTTTTAACTTATTTCAAATGGTTTTTGCCCCACCTCAAAGTTATAACTATACGTACTGGAGTGACAATTTCTTTCACAGCTTTTACGTATAATTTAATTCTTAGGTCTTTTTTCACTGCTCCTTGGACTGTTTTAGCTGAAATGTCTTATGGATTGAGTTAGATCTTTTCTAATTGATCTCTTTCGCTATAAACTGAAATGATGAACCCTCTTTATGTTCTGATACCCTGATCTAGTTTTCTTCACTACTGTTCGTTCTCTTTAAAACTTATTCACCGTTCTCTTTATGGTTTTTGAATGGTATTTGAAGATGGAAGCCAAAGTATGAATATTGCTATAATTATTGAAGGCCTGAATGTTCTTGTTTCTTTCACTTCATCTGGGAAGACTGAGGCTGATACAAAACGATTTGGATGTTCTTTTTTTTTTTTAGATGAATAACTCAAAGGACTTATCAGTGACTCGTACGACAAATGGTGCCAAAATGGTTAAACGTCTTATCTGAAAAAATATATAATCTTTGTTCCAGAAGAATTTTATGCTCGCCAATACAATACAAATGAATGCATATGCTCACACCTTCCGCGTATGTCAACACAAACAATCACAATTACAAATATACGCCCAGCTTCGTAGACCTGCTAATACGCTCTTACAACTACAATCAAAGAAACCTCCATTGTTTCCTATGCATCGATAATTTCAATGATTGACTGATAGGCTTGCGTTCCGGGCAACACGTCTTTGATTTTCTGTGTTACTTTACTGCGTGTCGTGTTATTTTCCTTTATTCGTTTCTCTGACAATTATGACCCGTCGGTGAACAGTAACTTTCATTGTTGTCTCTAGATAACGATTTCAATAGAGTTTATTGCTTGTCAAATTTTTGATATTTTAACAATCGGGTTCTGCGACTATCAGCGTTGTCTTTCTAATGAGATAGGCGTTTTCCATTTTCCTTTCGCTTGCTTATAAGACAATCTCTAGAAGTCGATTTCTATTCCGTTTCTCAAACATCACACACGTTGCAGCCATTATACTTTGAAAAAGTATATTGCGCAAGAGCATTAAAAATATAGATACACAATGAAACATCAAGCGGCTTCAAACTTAAAAACAAGAATGAAAAAATATTACGCATCTTTTAAGAAAATTATCTAATTAAAGATAATGAGTTTTGGTGACAGTAGGATAGAAGATAATCGATGTATGTTGTCAGCTTATTAAATATAATTTCTTAATGAAACCTGTGAATTAACTTTAAACGTGCTACTAGATTGGCCACTATGTCGAACCGTGGTAGTATTGAAATAGTGAAATGCAACCGCCACTTCTAATCCAACAGCTTCTTTTCTCAGACCTCTCACCTGTGGAACTATCTTCCGTTTATTGACAAGCCTGATAAATAAAATCTTCAGGTATTTAAATGCAACATCAATCCTCGTCTTCTATCTTTTGTCCTTTCCCCAATCCTGCCTACACTGAGTCTTTTCTCTCACTCTCTGTAAGGCCTTGCGTACTAGTGGCATTTCCAATTGGCTCGGGAGTGAAATGATTAAAACAATAATTCCTAAGCAAAAATAGAAATTTAAGATCAGGCCCGACTAGAAAAGTACCATAAGAATCATTGTGTTTTTATGGTGTTTTTCGGGTGACCTTTAACGGAAATTGCTTATCACTTAAGCGTCAAATTAGTTCTCTTTGTTTTCCTTTCTAATCATTATTTGGGTTGCACAGTTTTTAATACAAATATTTTGAATTGTATCTTCGTCCGGTTGGTTATTTATGTATTTTCAAATATATTCTGCGGAATAGCTTCAGCTAAATTCTTTGCGTGTTCCTTGTTTTACCAGGGACTTTTTTAAAGGTTAATCAAGGAGATTTTATGGGTTACGTTGGAGGCTGAAGAAAAAAAAACGAAACTTAAAAACACGAAGAGAATGAATTCGACGATTAATGGAAGCGACAACCATATTCTATCAAAAAAATCTTAATCGAAAAATTTAATTCGGTTATTCCGTAAGAAATACATTTTTAATAAGCAGACGTTAAATAGCCACCATCTTGAATTTTGTATTTTCCTTACTGATACTTTGCAGCATACACTGTAAATTTAACACTTGCTTCATTTTTTATTGGTTATTTTCTATGATTTTTTTTTTTTAAAAGAAACAATTCTTCTTGCAAACAAGCATTGAAAAATCATGGATTTTATTTTATGTGAAAAAAGTTTTATTCATGGAAGCCGCTTTCACAATTGTTTTATTTGGTTTAATGCAGTGATTAAAAGCTTCGGTATTAAGTTGTCTACCGGATATTAAATACTGTTGAATTGGAGTTGAAAATAAGCTTGACGAAACACGCTTATAAAAATAAGAGGAAGGAATTAATATCAGTATATATGAATTCTTTATCTCTGCAATAGCCATGAAGTTTTGCGTTTAAAGACCTAAATGAGTACACGAAGATGAATAAATTTATACGCATTCATTTTCTTTAAAGCCTGTTTCTTGTATAATACGCATGTATAACATTAAATTTAGTACATTATTTACATTATTCGGACTATTGTCCTCATCTTTGTCGCCATATTTATTACAACGTTTCGGCCGTTGTACGCTCCGGCCTTGTAAGAATGTCGAAATGGACTCTTTATTTCGCTCACTGGGGTAGACAGTTCAAGTTCCACGTGCCATGTTTAATGGATGTCATTTATCAGTTATCTCCTGTCAATTTCTCTGAAAGTTCTGCACTGCCTTAACCGGGTATTGAACTCACACTATTTGGGTCCTGTCACTGAATCTAACTAACGCCTCTATCCACTGTGCTATGTGTCCTTGAGCGAAATAAAGTGTTCAGTTCGACATTCCAACCACCTGAAGAAGGCCGGAGCGAACAACGGCCGAAACGTAATAAATATGGCGACAAAGATGAAGACAATAGTCCGAATAATGTAAATAATGTACATAATACCTCATCTCAGATATATAGACAGATTAAATTTAGTACATCAAAATATATAACTTTTTTTTTTATTAGAATACACGTTTAAGTGCTGAATCTAGATGCGTCGTCAGTGTTGTTGCTCCCATGTCACTAGAAGTTTCGGGTCTAAATAAACAACAGACTTCTTCGATGGGCGACCCGACCGAATATGATCAGCATTCGGCCCGCACCTAGAAGAAAAATTTGCCACTAGCTTTAAGACGCGAATTATATAAGTTGCCTCAGCAAAAAAAACCCCAAAAAACAACCACCAATAAAGACTCCACTTGGGCTATTCGAAGTTATAAATTAGGTATGCATGGTTGTAGTGATCTTCCTACTTGCGGCCAAGAATGGGTGTGTTTTTTGGAAGAATAGAAAAAACAAACCAATAAATATACTCATAAATACATCTACACATACATATATACATATATATACACACACACATACACACACACAAATATATATATATATATATATACACATATACACACACACAAAAAAAAACAAAAAAAATAAAAGAAAAGAAACAAACGATTTATTATATTGGCTCGTCTTGCGACTTGTTCTTTCTCTACCTCCCCTTTTAACTAACTTATGTTTGGTCTTTCTTTTCTTAAATAATGTACATAATACCTCATCTCAGATATATAGACAGATTAAATTTAGTACATCAAAATATATAACTAGATATCCTATGATTTTTTTTTATTGTTCTGACACGATAAATCAGTGGTTACGTCTGATCAGGTTTCATATAGACTGAAATGCGAACAGAATTCTTTATTATCGTTTTATGCCACCATAGTTAATCAACATAAACAAGATCAAATAAGAATAATCCGCCCAAAATAATCGCCAAAATAAACCTACTTTTAACTATGAGTTTACGTCCTTCTATAATTAGTTCAGGACAATGATGTTTCTTTCTAATTTACTTGCCCAATAGTCCTACTCTATAAAAGAGCAGCAATCATTTTTCCCCTTTTTTTAGATAACTTTCCCCAGTTTCATAATCTGATCAAACAAATTAGCTTACATGTCTGAAACCAAAATTGTATCTGCGAGAAAACTGAGAGGTATGGATAGCTTCCTAGACATATACACGGAAAAGAAAATGTTTTTCTCTTCCTGGACGTTTTAAATATTGTATTGTCTGTTAAAGAGATCAGAATATGTAATGGATTTTACAGATTTTTATATTAAGTCGAACATATCAGGGAGGAGAGTTTGTATATCATTAAAATTCTGATTAGAAATGTAATTTTATCTCGGCTCAAACATCACGTTCTATTGTATGTCACGACGTATGTTTTGAAATGGATGCACGACGAATATTTTAGTTATTCTGAACAGACATATAATTTCAAATGACTTATCTTCAGGCTTTAAGTTTCGCAGATACGCCATTCTGCTCGATAGTCCAAATAAATAGATTTATAATTAATAGCTTTACTTATTTTCACCGTTAACAGTCGTATTAGCTCTTTCTCAACCAGGAAACATTTGGCATTCGTTGACCATGCAGCTAGTACTGCTTTCGGTTAAAGTTTAAAAATTCTTAAAACATTTTTTCAGGAAAACAGTTTATTTTCGAGTAGAGTAGCTGCTATCGCTCTTAACAGTATTGAAGAGTGTGTATGTGGGTGGTAGGGTGAAATTAAAAGGCGCCAATCATTGAGGCAAATTAACCATCAAGCATCTATACTAAAAAATATGACCTGACAGCATTTAAAAGTTAAAACGTGACTACATATAAACTGGAATGGTTTGATTTTGTGTTGTCGTGATATGTTAATGGATTCAATAGATTTAACTTATCTTGAGGAATGCAACGCCATATCTGAGAGAATAGAAGTCGGAAAGTAATGCAGTTTGAACTGTTGTTGCTGAAATATCTAATATTAAGTACGCTATTTACATGCATCTGCTATAAACGCGTTGAAAATCAGTAATTTACTGGTCGATGTGCGTTGTTAGATGTCTTCCTTTCAGTCACTCACTGTCATTTAGACTCTCTGTGACTCCCTCTCAGTCATTTTGTATATATATCTCTCTGACTCCCTCTCTGTCATTTTGTATCTCTCTCCCTCCTCTGTCTCTCTCTGACACCCTCTGTCATTTTGTATATATCTCTCTCTCTCTGACACCTTCTGTCATTTTGTATATATCTCTCTCTCTCTGACACCCTCTGTCATTTTGTATATATCTCTCTCTCTCTGACACCCTCTGTCATTTTGTATATATATATCTCTCTCTCTCTGACACCCTCTGTCATTTTGTATATATCTCTCTCTCTCTGACACCCTCTGTCATTTTGTATATACCTCTCTCCGACACCCTCTCCGTCATTTTGTATATATACCTCTCTCCGACACCCTCTCCGTCATTTTGTATATATACCTCTCTCCGACACCCTCTCCGTCATTTTGTATATATACCTCTCTCCGACACCCTCTCCGTCATTTTGTATATATACCTCTCTCCGACACCCTCTCCGTCATTTTGTATATATACCTCTCTCCGACACCCTCTCCGTCATTTTGTATATATATCTCCCTCCGTCATTTTGTATATATATCTCCCTCCGTCATTTTGTATATATATCTCCCTCCGTCATTTTGTATATATATCTCCCTCCGTCATTTTGTATATATATCTCCCTCCGTCATTTTGTATATATATCTCCCTCCGTCATTTTGTATATATATCTCCCTCCGTCATTTTGTATATACCTCTCTCCGACACCCTCTCCGTCATTTTGTATATATACCTCTCCGACACCCTCTCCGTCATTTTGTATATATATCTCCTCCGTCATTTTGTCATTTTGTATATATATCTCCCTCCGTCATTTTGTATATATATATATATATATATATATCTCCGACACCCTCTCCGTCATTTTGTATCTCTCCGCCTCTGACTCCCTCTCTCTCCGTCATTTTTTCTTGCTCTCTCTGTGATTCACCTTCTTTCACCCCACCTCTTTAGCATTCACAAGAATATGGTTCAAAAGAATCTCGCTATCAGCTACAATGCAATGACACCTGCTGGAAAAAGCATTTCACAAATTCTTCCATGATGATCTTGACTCTGCTATTGTCATGTTTTAACAGCAAATTCCTTGATGACTTCTCACAAACCTTTATCTGATATACACATATTACTTTCTTTTCGATTGAGCAACCAACATTTTGCTCCATCTGTTATATTTTCTTCTTACTAGTGTTCACCCACTTCGACTTTTTCATCTTTTTTTCTTTCATATCTCTTACCTGGGCCTGTTCTCTGATCCATGTTTGGCTCTTTATATCTCCCTGTTACCCATAGTATTGTACTATCTTTAAGGGTTTCTCAGGTACTTTGCAAGAATTCTTTTCTATCTGTAAGTCACAGCAGGCATTATACGTGCATTTTACTTTTTATTCGTACATTATGCCGACGAGGTGCTTTACTCCGTTCCATATTTATCTGTCGTTTTCTTATATTTTCATGAACTTATTCTCTTTACCTTGCCTGCACCATGTTGTTGTAGTCTTGGAACTCTTCCAGATCTTCATCCTCCTATTTTATGATCGTTTTTAGGATGTCGGAATGTAAATTAGTCAATTTGTATTTTTTATTCATTTAGTATGGGAATTGTACAATAGTGTCAGTAAATTGTAGATAGTTTAGATATTCGTTGTTACTGCTATTTCTCTAAATTTAATTTTTGGAAAATTCCGAAGCATGCTGCAAATAAATAAAGCACATTCTTGTCACTAAGTTGCTATTCGTCGTCAGCCATTATTCTCTATGAGCCTTCTTATAGAAAAATTTTGACAGCGATGTTGTATATATTCTTAATATTACTTTTTTTTTGTTTTTTTTTTTTTACATAATTTTTGTAAATACGTAAATCCTGCCGAGTTTTTTTTACTGAGGGGAATGCTTTCTCATGATGGAAAAACTGAATCAATATCTATGTATAAGTAGATTAAAAAATTGTGTATTTTATATAATTAATGAAATATAATAAATGACACAAACAAACCTAAAAAGCTAGGTTAAATGAGTGTGATATGAGAAAATAAGTTGGCAGTTTTAAATCAATACATACTAAGTGTTAAAATCTAATTCCCGAAATAAGCACAGGATATCTCTATACTAATGAGTTTGATAAATATTTATATTCGTGCAAGTCTGAACGTGTTCCAAACTTGCTTCCTTGAAATGTAAAACAGGAGTAAATAGTTGCCGAGCAGTATAGGATATTTTACGTATTTATGTTTTGCCGTTGGAATGACATGAGTGAAAAGAAACTAAATTTGTTTGCTGACTGGTAAAGTTCAAGTGAATCTGTAGCAATGTTAAAGTGGATAATGATAAACATGATTTAAAGAAATCTATTTTTTGTGTGGAAATCTTTGTTCATCTATAGGCGAAATGTGGATGATGACATATAGAATATATGCTGTTTTTGAGAGCGCAAGTCTGTGCTCAGATCGAAGATAAAGTGTGCTGCTGAAATAATAACTGAACAGGGATATGTGATCAGGGAGACGCATTCAAAGAGTATACTGGTGCCTCATATTTTGTTTCATGGGCAGAAACATTGCCTTCACGTTTTATCTGATCTTTTGAATAATACCATGATTGATAGGGGCATTTCTTGGGATGAAAGGTGTTTTTAACAAGAACCAGAAACAAGACAGCAAAACATGCAGCGGGACACTAATTCTACATCTCGGCCGAAAATATACCCATGCTTTCCTCACAACTCTTGTACACAGTTATGGTTTAATTTATTTTTGTCACTGCTCCATCCAAAATAAAACAGGACAACAGAATCTCAGTGTTGAGTCCATGTTTATGAAACACCAAATTAGATGGACTAGTACTCATGCCTAAACGGGTTACGTATGGGGAGTTAGCACAGGGAAATGATAGTTGTGTAAGCCCTGAAAGCGCTATAAAGACAATCTGAAGGACACACGCAAAAAAATACATAGAAAAACATAGGAAGAACTGGCATCAGATTGGCAAACAGGGAAAAATCGGATTGCAACTGAAGACAGGAATTTTCAGAACGGCAGGAGTAAATATACGCCACAGAAACGTGCAGACAGATAGACTAACACGCATCAAACCTCTCTCAAAACGCGGAACGAAGGAGTCTCTTACATGTGATCCTTGTGACCGCATTTGATTTTCAATCACACGCATAGTCCTCATGATTTCATCTACAAATATGCTATTCCCAATGATCATACATATACAATCTGCCGTAAATTGTGTCGATCAGCGAGCGGATTCGCACGACATTTCCACAGCCATTATCCAGAAATGCAAGCTGCATCAAGGAGTATGGTATGTCACCAATGTGGGAAGATCTTTAAAGCTTATTTTCATCAACGACGGAATGACATTATATAAAATTAAGTATGTCCACTGTTTTCGCGGAAAAACAGCATAGCGTAAATGAAAAATGCCACAAACTTAAAGAAAATAAAGTATTATCGTCAAAATGCTTATGTTATTATTAAGATGAAAGAAAAAAGTATTTTTTAATTATTTTTTGAAATTTTTTAATATTTTCTAACACGTTCGAAATTTTGGTTAAAGTCGTCTTTGTTTACGTCATCGCGGTTACGTTTAAAATAACATAGTTTTTTCTTTTGCGTTTTTTTCCCGTTGAAAACATTGATTCGAAATTCTTGTAAAAATAAAATAATTGTCCGATCTTAATGAAATTTTCAGGACTTATTCACAAATGAATGAAATTATTTTTTAAATATTTTGTTTTTAGAAAATTTTGGTAATAAATATTTTTTTTTTAAATATGTTACCCCCCACTTAGTTAATTTCATGAAATTTCGCCCAAAACCTTTTTGGCTCCTCAATTTTATTTTTTTGTTAAAAGGAGTCGGTGTTGGAGATGGTAAATAACCTACTTTTTTTTTTCAAATTTGAGCTACTTAACTGAAAATCTTGTCTGAATTGATATTACTTAATTAGAAAAAGCTTTTAATTGCTTTTGTAAATAAGTAATATTAAGGACATTATTGTCTGAAGAAATAATTTTTTTCTGATGAATAATTAATTTTTACAAGAATTTTTTCGTTTTTTAAGAAATTTTACTTACAATAATTTATAATAGTTTAACATCGTGTAAAGCTCTCTATTAGGAGGGCTCCTCAATATTATGTAGTAATTAAGTAGAGAAAAAAAATTACGAGTCCAAAATTGCTTAGTTTAATAAATTTAATTGCGTTACATTTTTTAAAAATAATTATTATGTTGTATTTTTTTACTTAATACATTCCTTATTTCCATGTATGATATACAGAAATTGCCATTATTATAACAAGGTCACGTGATCTAAGGGTTTTGTCCCTTTACGTGGCCTTTTCAAAACATTTCGTTTCTTAGAGTTTGTTTTCCGTTCAGCTTTAAAAGTGTAAACTTTAAATTTCAACAAAGATTTCTTTGAAATCAGATTACTTTAACTTTAATTTTTTTAATTATACTAAAATAACGTGTCAGAATTTTTTTTAAATATTTTAAAAATCGATAAATTTGTGTTTGTTTACAAATTTCTTAAAATTAAGAAAATGGCCGTTTTTAAGAAAATTTAAAAATTTGAAATTAAATTTGACAATCTATATATATATATATGTATATAGTTTCTATCTGAAATACACCAGAATTGTTTAATTAATAGAAATCGTAAATTATTAAACTTTCAATTAAAGCTAAAATGAAATCTTCAAGAATGTTTTTTCGTTGTAAAAAAATTCATTTTAAACTTCAATATAGAAAATTTATGCCGAAATAGTGGAGGTACTTATATAAAATGTGTAAAAAAAATTAAGAAATTTTGAGTGCAAGAAATGGTCTAGCTCAATCACGAGTTGACTTCAACTAATATATATATATATATATATATATATATATATATATATATATAAAGCATTAAATAATATAGACAAGTGTTGTCTATTTATTTTATGTAAATTCTTTTCATAACGTCTGATAAGCTTAATAATATTATCATTGAACGAAGAAAGAAAATCACAATATTGATAAAAAAAATTCTTACAATTAAGAATAACACATTTCTAAAAACATATTTCGGATTATATCTATTTTTTTGTTGTCCTGTTATTACCGGAAGTAAAAAAAAAAACAAATCTATTTCCATACCTGATGATGTCTGTATGCACAGTTGAATGCTTGTAAAAAAAAAAAAAAAAAAGACCTCATGAAACTGGAATTTATAAACAGGAATCATAACATTCATCTACAGGTTCGGGGTTAATGCAATTTATTAAATTTGTTTGCGAAGATGTATTCTCGCCATTTATATCATTAACTTCTATATCTGTTTTTTGTATGAATGATTCATGTAATGTAAATCGAACTTCACCACATATATATATATATATATATATATATATATATATAATGAAATGAACAAAGTCCGACAATTATTCAAAGACATTTTTATGTTTAACTTTCTTTTTATCGATACAAGTATTTAAGTAAATGCTCTGTTTATAATAAACAGTATTAAATAACATTTACCGGCCTGAATGTCAGAGAAATTTTCATAGAAAATATTCGTCCTCCGACAGGATTCGAACCTGTATCGTATACGGTAAGGCACGTCAGGCTATATGACGGTTCCGTATATATATATATATATATATATATCTTTGAAAAGTAGAAATGAATCACAAAACTAATTCAAAAATGGATATTAATGTACAGTCAGTAATACTTTTTAATTAAAAAAATATTATATATATTTGTGCATTTCTTTAGCAAATTCGACTTAGATGTATGCGTATCCAACCCCATTCCGTTTTTATGTTTGTGTCGTATGTGATTCTTCGGTGTCACTAGTGCACTGCATATAAGTCCACATATTGTGCAACGACGAGGATTTCGGAAGGACCATTTTCGGTTGTCGTCATTCGCTTCTTAGCCGATCAACACGACTGATTTCAAAAGATTTGATACACCCATGGACAAATATAAACAGTTATTTCTATCCAGGACAACTCGCTCGAATTCAGTACGAGGCACAAAGAAAGCTTTGAAGTTACTTATTTAGCTTGTTTTTTTTTATACTTGAACCAGGACCGTTCAACATTTCTTTGACCACTGTCAAGCTGGTTATACATGAATATTTTATTGTCACGCTCCCATGCAACATGATCAGTCTAGCATCAAGAAGTTCACAATACCCCCCAATGTTACATTTTTGCGAAAAGATCGACATTTGGATACCCTATCCTCAAAAGTCACGGATCGCGCGGAGACACCTTTTGTGGAAGACATCCAGTTCATTGATATGGGAGCTATATGACGTCCACAATTCTGAATCATATAACAGTGTCATCAAAACGGCCGCTCTATAAACCCTTATTTTTGAATTCACTTTGATACCTCTCTCATGCCGTAGGCGGTGGGGAAGCCTCCCAAATGCCCCTGTAGATTAGACAATCCGATTTATTTCGTCATCAAGGAATGCATTTGCATTCATCTTAGTCTCTGAATGCGTAAATGACTTCACATACTTCAAGTCCTTCCTATCCTATATATTGTTGAAAGGATTGTTCCTTCTACGCACTTTTGGATAATCGATTGTGCATTTTAAAATAGCACAACCTAAATACTTGAAAATGGCTAATAGATTCGCCGATAGCGCTCGGAACCAGCAATCGTTTGCACAAACTAATTCCGGTAAGGACATTTCTTAACAGAAGCTTCTTGTCAGCCATTTTTGGTGATACAGATACTACCCGAAAAAGTACACTTAAAATAGTACATTGGAAAATTAAAACAATTCAATGATGCAATGGCAGAGCGTTTATATAAATATAATTGTTTGTTTCTGTGATATGATAGTAAAAAAAAAAGTTTATCAATTTAATGTTTTACTATTATTAAAGCTTCATCATAGAATGAGTTATGGAGATAAAGAAGTTATTCTGATAAATATTGCATAATGTATGCAAGTGTGTAATTTTTAATTCGTCTATGTCGGATTTACCGTTTCTCCTGTAGGCTTGGAATCCGTTAATTTCTTAAATTTGGATGGCTGCGTCTTTTCTACTTGAATCTTTACGCCACAAATTAGACAAACGTTGGTTTAAAAAGTCGACTGCACGAGAAACCTGATTGACTAAAGAAAACCGAACAACGCAAAAGCAAAAATACCAGAAATTCTTTTTTTTTCTCCATACCTGATTCTCTGATGAAGCTTTAATGAAAGCGAAACATGTGTAATTGATAAACTCTTTCTATTTCTTCTTTATCTTCTTCTCCTCTCTCTCTCTATCTGCTTGTGCACATGTATGCGTGCATACGTGTTTGTATTTGATAATAAAAATGTGAAACTAATTATCGAGAGATAACGGGCCTGCTCCTAATTATTTTAGACAGTAATATTTTTTTTTTTAAATCATTTCGATGACATTTTAAAATACAGAATGAAAAATATTTAAAAAAAAAAAACTGCTACAAAACATAAAATAATTTTTTTTATTAGATTAAAAAAATGATTGATTTTTTTTTTTTCACAGATTATCAACCCTTTTTACTTAATTTAAAAACGAATCGCATTTGCTGTTGTAGTTGGCTGTAGCAGTGGTCCTCCGTCTAAGTACTGACCGTGGACTGGACCCGCTTCCATCATAAATTGGGTGATCATAGCCTGATTTGATAAATCCTGATTTCTATCGGATCTACTTAAAATCCAACCGTGTCCTTCGCGTACATAAAGATTCCGTATTTCTCAACACCTTCTTCGTTAATGGGTTCGATTTTAAAAATATTTTCTTCGACATAGATATGATTCTCTCTACGAATGCTGATAATACCATGGGCAGAACACGTGACGAGGGAGTTTTAAAACAAAAATAACTCTTGCTAACATTCAGTAAGCGATAGCGTAAACGTCTAAGTCACATAATGAGGAAAGAGGGCCTGGAGAATCTAATACTCACAGTATATACATGAAGGCAGGAGAAACAGGAAACAGTGTGTAATCGACTTAACGAGTTTGGGCGAATAGATGGCAGAACAAGGACAAATATCTATTGAAGAATGAACTGTTACTTTGAGTTACAAAAACAGGATGTGGTGGAGAGTCGAAACCGACTGGGGAGGACGTGGTACATAGTAATGGCAAATGCTGCAGAAACTGAGAGTGATGAAAAATTGATCGATTCTTTTCCAGGAGACAATGGATTAGAAAAGTAATTCTTCGTTGGAGAATAAAATTAATTTACGATTTCACTGCAGGAAAATACTTGTCCTAATGTTGGATGTTGTATGGGAAGTTCTTCCACATGCAAATTTATTCTCGAGAACTTACATTCAGACAATCGCTTGTTTCACTGCTTAGGATGTTTCTGTAAGTAGGGGAGGTCCTGCTAATTCAGCTGTTTAAAATTAACTTCATAGAATTATCTGGTATTTATATTTAACTGAGAACGGGCTGGAAATTATTAATTATTAGCTTAAAAGCCACACTCACTGTAGACTTTTAAACTAGCTCCTGTGGAGCGCTAATTAGAACTGTGGCCCAAAACTAATAGAATCTTTCGTCCAGTTTAGAAAACAGCATTGTTAGTTTTGAAGAAATATTAGGTTGGTGCAAAAATAATGACGTAATAATGTCGTTTTTTGACGTATTTTCTAAGGTCAAAAAACCACATTATTACGTCATTATTTTTGCACCAACCTAATAACTTTGCATTCCTCAATTCATTCAATGGAACATCAAAGTCTGGTTCGGACTATAAGACTAATTCCGGCCAAAAGACCGATTTGTTCCGAAATTGCAATTCAGGCCGAAAATTAAGTTTTTTAAATCATAAATAATTCGGAACTTCAAAACGTCAAGTCACAAAACCTCTCACTTTAACTCTGAATCCTTGGCATGCTTAAAAAAAATAAAATCTGTTTTTCCTGAATTCACAAATTGTTGAGATATTTTAAACTGAATTTAAAACATTTTTTTTACATCCACAAATTTTTTTTTCTTACTTTAAATTCAATATAAATTAAAGTCTTTTAAAATCACTAATTTTTTTTCAGTTATTTCAAATTTTGAATTTTTAACAATTACCTCCTCATCCGGATATAAATCTCAATTCTGGATGTTCAAGCACCAGATGAAGCGTAGCATTTTAATGCCGGGATCATCCTGATTCCTAAAAGGTATGTTGTACCTATATAGTGCAAGTGTGGCCCAAGTTAGTTTTCATACACACAGACGGAAAGATAGAACTTGCTATTTATTATATTTGCAGCAGCAAAAAATGACAGCAGATGAAACATTATAGAATATTTATTAAAAAACAAAAAACAAACGAACGCCTTTAACTTGTCATAATTCGACAGAAAATAAGAATAATTTTATAGTGACTGTATTACCCTGTTAAAATAGTTAGGTCTTTAGTTCCGATATGCATGCCTTTTGTTGAAATCAGGTTAGGAATCTCGATAAAATAACAGGGTAGAGTTATGATTGAGATAAACGGACGTAATATCTCAAAATAATCCCGAAAATCTACTTTTGTTGCTAAAGCGACTGAAATCTAATCGGCATATTACAAACATTCAAAGCGTAACGCGTGGCTAATAAGTGAATTGAACATCTTTCCGCTAGCAAAAATGCCTTCAGATTTTCGATCTGCATCCTTATGATTGTTCGCATCGAAATTCTTTTCGCCTTTATTTTGTCATATTTCTCACCTCCATTTTTTTTTTATCTAATCGTTTTTACTTGATTGCTTTTTTTTCTATCTCTTTGACTTTTGTTTTAGTCTTCGTTCTTTTACCGCTTACATTTCTCACTGTCACTTACTTTCCACTTATCTATAATATTCACAAATAGATTCACTTTCTGCTTTCAATTTTCCAACTTTCTCCTATTCATCACTTTAGCCAATATAAAATCTAGATTTTCTTTTAATTTTGCTTATAGGTTTTCTTTCGTTTTTGATTCTCGCCTGATCTTTTTTTTTTATCTGGTGCATTCCTGTTCGGCTTTTTTTCTTCTCTCTCGTATTGCTTCACTTATACTCTCCTTTTACAGTAATCTTCACTTTCAACGGGATTCAACTGTTGTACATGGGTTTTGAAGCTTTTCTTGTTCATGAACGGGAAAATGTAAGAATATAAGTAAAAAATAAATAAAACTTCAAATTTTGGTTGTCCGTCATATTCAGCGAAAGATCTCTGAAAGAAAGATTTTTGCCCAAATATATATATATAGTAGTGGATAGCGGCTCGGATTGAAGAATCGGAGAGCAGAGTTCGAATTCCAGTGGAATCAATTACATTCACTTCCGTGTTAATAGCCTTGGGAAAGGTATTAATCATCCTCTTACCCTCCAGCTAAGGGTAAATCGCAGGACAGACTAGGTTCTATAACCTTTGATGACCACTAGTCTAGGAGGAGGACAACTTTGAATTCAAAACCTGCAATGGGTTGTTTGGGAACTTTATCGCACGTACTGCACCAGGCCTCTGCATTCGGCCCTTCAAAAATTGTGTATATTTCTGCACAAATCCTTCACCACAATAATCCAGTCATATGTGTTAGTTGCTAGGGACCGATAGCGTAGACACCAAGTTGCTTGCCTCTCATATGTCGAATACGACGGGAGAATCCACACACATATATATATATATATATATATATATATATATAGTTTTTGCCAACTCGTGTCCGAGCACGGTCATTACATCTTTTTGAGAATATCTACTGATGTCCTGAACGAATGTGGCTCTTTAACCCAGCAAGGAACATACATAAACTGGCGCATACATACATAGAGATGTTATCCCTGTGTATTTTCTATAAATATTTTCATGCCAACTGTTCTGACGAGCTTTTTCCCTGCTGTCTAGACTGCATGAATTTAAGCGTGCTACTAGATTGCAAGCTAGGTCCCACTATTTTACATTTGAAATAACTAAATACAACCGCGACTTCTACTTCAATGGTTTCTTCTCTCACACTTTCTAGCCGTGGCACTCCTTGCCGTTTACATGCTTTTCTGATAACCATAATCTCAAAAAAATTAAATACGTCAATCGACATCTTCTGTCTTCTTGAACCCTGTTCATCGTTTGTCCTTTCTTGACCCCCCTATTCTCACTCTTCTAGTCCACTTTCACTCCCTGTAACCCCCCTGCGTACTAGTAGCATTACGGTCTTGCATATGGTGAAATTATATATATATATATAGACTGGTCTCCTGTTTACACTTACATATACTCACTGCCCACTATTTCTGCTGGGAATATATATTCTAAAACCAACATAGGTGTAAAATATGCAAAATTAATTATTTATCGCCAATTTCCACGAGAAATGGACAAGCAACAACTGAACATAAGTAAGTAAAAAAATAAGAACTAGATGATATTCCTAGACATAGACAGTGGAAAGAGAGCAGCCTACCCAATTTGATTAAAGAAAGGGTTGAATTCGGAATTTCCTATAGATTATCCAGATCGATATACACGTGAGGAAAGCCGGAGGGAACAGCGGCCAGAACGTTGTTATAAAAACAACGAAGATAAGGAGAATATTCCGAATATAAAAATTCTGACTAATAATAATTCCTCAGCCCAGAAATTGGAAGAAAAATTTAATATTAGTTAAATGACTGGATTAGTTTGATATTCGTTGGAATTCCTAAAACTGAGCAGAATAATTTCATGACGTCTAAACATAGTGCGTTTTTCCTCATTACTGCCAAGGTAAATTATAGACCTCGACAATTAGTCGAGTATAGAAGCTATGCATTTTTATTACTTTTTCCTTTCTTTTCCTTCATTCTTTCGACAGTAATTCTCTTTGGGTTATAGATGAACCCAAATATTTGGCATTTCCAGCGTCGTGCGCGATTTATCGTTGGTCGTAAATACATTGTGAAAGACTGCTATGTCGAATTAACACAGCAACCATACTCTAATTTGTCTTGTGATTCTCATTTAATCTGATCCATATAGTCTGACCTGTCCGTTTTCTTTTAGTACTACCAAAGATAATACTGCCGCTTTGGGCCGCTGGAATAAGTCGAATATTCCAGTATATCTAAGACCTAATTAGTGGTGAAGTAGATATAAAAAGGTTTATATAGTTGAGTAGTAGTAATATTAGTTGTTTCTTAATAAGGAAACATTCGGCGTTCATTGGCCGTGCAACCAGTGCTGCTATCGGTCGAAATTTATAAAATATTTCGTTTAAATCAATTCTTCAGGAAAATAGTTTTTTTTTTTTTTTTTTTATGAAGTCCCGTATCTCTCTTTCCAGTATTGATAGGAGTTTCCTTCCTAACATTTTATTTGAACTAATGTGCAACATCAACATCTTGGCTATATCATTATCTTGTCTTTGAATTATTTCTGATATACATTTTCGCGTCTGCTGAAATTCCTTGCGTGTTTGGATCATGTCGGATTCTCCAATATAATGAGAGAGAAAGATAGAGCTATGAAATAAAGGTTTATATTCTTATTTATATTTTCCCCATTATGGGCATTATTATTATAGGCATGATATAACAACACCGTTTTCCACGGACTTTCTGAAGTAAACAAATGACAAAAGTGCTTTGTTCTCAGAGGTCTTTATACCACTAAGATGTACACAAAACTATATATAAATATTTACACATGTCTCACGCAGATAAATTATAACATATGCAATAACAATGATAAAAAAAGGAAACCTTAATTGTAATGTTTCCTCAAGGGAAAACGAGACTAACACCGGTTTCTCTATGAACCTGTTGAGACCATGTATTTTCCTGTAAGACCCTACCCCTCTTGTTTAGAGACATCTTTCTATCCCGGGCTCTACCTTTATGGCAACTGGCCTTCGCCACTATCCAGTGAAATCACATACCGGCCGTCACGTGATCCCCGTGACTATCTCAACAAAAGGGAGAAAATCACCTTTTGTATCCCTACACTAATATCTAATACAGTCATTTGTTTGTGATTGTGTAGCGTCAGTTCTTAATGTTCGAAGAAGTGTTGTCTTCGCTAAGATCCACAAGCTAAAAGCCATTTTAATTAGTGATCTTAGAAACCGGAGTATTTTGATATTTCTGAACGAGTTTAGGACCGTGCATATCATCCATATGAAATTTTCGATCTGATGAGATTATTGATGAATATGACTAGATTTCTCAGGTAAATTTTGACAGTGTTGGGTCCACTTCTCCTTTTTGTTTTCTATGTGATGCGTCACTTTTTCGTCACCTATTTTGTGTGGTACTTAGCAATTTTCATCTCTTTGCTAAGTCCCAAGCCAGCAGCTTCAAGTTCGTCAAAAACGTGCCTCGTTGCCCTTCCGTTTATCTCTTTCTCTCGATATACTTCGTGAGGGGTAAATTTTCTAAGCCTTCCTCTCTCAATATGAGTCCAAAAATTCAGCTGTCTTTTTCTGAATGTAAGTGTTTTTTTGTTTTGTTTTTTTTTCTGTCATTTTCTTTAAGATTTCCTTCCTGCTTACTCGCTCCTCTCATTGAATTTTCAAAATCCTTCTGCAGAACCACATTTCTGCTGCTTCTCGTATTTTGCTCATCCTTGGGGAGATTTTTCAACATTCACTGAGATTTAAGAGGTTGGCTATCGCATAACAATCCAATATATCTTTCTTTTATTTTTTTCCTTACGATTTTTCCATTTCTCTGCACCATGCTTAGCTTTGGGAACTTTTTAAAATCCTTCCACCCCAAAAAGGCGGGAATGCCACTAGCATGCACAGGGTTACAGAGAATGAAAATACAAGAAAATACTGTATGGGGAATTGAATAAAGAATAAAAGATGAACAGGATTCAAGAAGATAGAAAATGGCAAGTGACGTTGGATTTAAAGTTGTTAAGATATCAGGGTATCAAGTAAACGGAAGGTAGTTCCACGTGATGGAAGTGCTAGAAAAGATACTTTTGGAGTAGAAATGGCAGTTACATTTAACTATTTCAAAAGTAAAAGGGGGCGACGTAGATGTCAGTCCTTCTTTTGCTTGTCCAATGCGTGTTCGGATCTCTGGGTCGCATTTTCCATTCAGTTTTTAAACCCTTTCAGGGGTTTAAACTTCCGCACCAGCTTGATGTTTATATATCCTTTTCGTAACTCGCAACTTTTCTTTTGCTGATGGTCATAAATTCTGTCTTCGAGCAGTTGCGGGTTAATCCTTTTTTCTAGCATTCCGTCTCCCTGTCTCGGACGTCCTGCGCTTTCCTTTAAGAGTCGAATATTAACACAGTCATCTGCGTATCTTACATTAAAATTACGCCGACTGCTAATAAATCTGGTGAGAAGATGCATCCTTGTCGCACGCCCGTTACTATTTCGGTATTCTTGCCCCATTTATTTTCTGTCCGTATGCGGACTGTTTGCTCTCACTATAAGTTCTGGATTATTTTAATATCTTTTCCAAACAGATCTAGTTTTCCTAGCAGGTCAAATAAATCCTTGTGTCTTACCTCGTCAAATGCTTTTGCGTAATGTATGAAAACAAAAGGGCCCATCCTTCTGCATCCGTATTGCCCTCTAATATTCTGATGATAAATATCACATTTTTTGTTACGGTGGCCTTGACAAATCTATACTGTTTTTGTCATCTAATACACTATATTAGTTACATCTGATCCCTGTGAAGAGATGTATTTGAAGTGTTTAGAATTTACTAATTCCAAATCTTCAAAATTTGCTATGGATTCAGCGTATGTTCAGTCATTGCTTTCAATCTAGTTCCTGATCATTGTTTCTGTTTTGGAAATATTTATCTTTAGTCCAGTTTCTTAGAAAACTTGGAAGATGATGTTTGTTTATTTATTCCCCCAAATCATTATTATTTCATCTATGATTACCTACGTTGTTGGCACAGTCCTCCTCATGACAGCGTTAGATAAACTGATTTGTATGAATTCTATAGAGACAGATGAATTTTTTTCGGATCTATAGGTTCAGATATATAAGGAAAGCTTAAAGGTCAATATTAGAAAGAGATACAAATAAATTTAGATTTTTTTTTTATTTTTCTTTATATGAATGTCTTTCATCAGTTTCACTATTATTCATCTCATTTATTTGAATGTTTTTACTCTCTTGCGGTGTTTAATTCTTTCATCTGTCGACCAATCATGCGTTGTTTCTTCTTTTAAAACTCAGTGCATAAAGACTTTATCATTCAATTTCTTTCTTACCCGTGTACATCCTTTTCAATTCATATTTATCTCCCTGAATCCATTCGTAAGATTTCTTCCATTCCCGTCTTTCTACCTTCTACTCTAGTTTCCTTTATTCTGGCTTTCTTTTTCGTTCTTTATTCTGGCTTTCTTTTTCGTTCTTTATTCTGGCTTTCTCTTTTTTTCGTTCTTTATTCTGGCTTTCTCTTTTTTTCGTTCTTTATTCTGGCTTTCTCTTTTTTTCGTTCTTTATTCTGGCTTTCTCTTTTTCGTTTTTTTCTGTTTCTTTTTTTCGTTCTTTATTCTGGCTTTCTCTTTTTTCGTTCTTTATTCTCTTTCTCTTTTTTCGTTCTTTATTCTGGCTTTTCTTTTTTTCGTTCTTTATTCTGGCTTTCTTTTTTTTCGTTCTTTATTCTTTTTTTCTCTTTTTTCGTTCTTTATTCTGGCTTTCTCTTTTTTTCGTTCTTTATTCTGGCTTTCTCTTTTTTTCGTTCTTTATTCTGGCTTTCTCTTTTTTTCGTTCTTTATTCTGGCTTTCTCTTTTTTTCGTTCTTTATTCTGGCTTTCTCTTTTTTTCGTTCTTTATTCTGGCTTTCTCTTTTTTTCGTTCTTTATTCTGGCTTTCTCGTTCGTTCTTTATTCCTTTCCTAAAATGTCTTTTTTCTTCAAAATCATTTTTTCCACTGTCTTTCGTCCCATCATTCCGTCCTTTGTTTCTCTCTCGCTTTCCTTTTTCGCTCTCCTCTTCCTGTATCTCTCTCTCTCTTCCTCATTTGTGTGTGTGTGTGTGTCTCCTTTGTGTGTGTATCTCTCTCTTTTCCTCATTTGTCTCTCGATCTGTCTGTCTCTCTCTCCCTCCTTTGTCTCCCTCCCATTCCATTTCGGTATCGAATCAATTTCCGGAAACCATAGTTTCCGTTATTTCCTTTTTCTTCCCCTCGCACTCGCTCGTATTTTCTGCCGCTTCCTACCTTTAGAGGCTTCACTTGTTTCTCAAGACATTTTAGTTCTCTCTTCTAAGCTGTTATTATCACGCGAGCTAGAAAGAACAAGCTACAAAAAATAATCCTACCATAAGCGTTAACAATAAAGAACGGCAATGTTACACCAAGCCAGTAATTCTCCTTATTCTACGGCAGAGAATTTGCAGTAGTCGCTATTCTGTGGCAGAGATAATCAAAAGTGTAGCCACGTAATGAAACTAGTTTCAAAAAGATCTCACGAAAAACTAAGGCGGATGCTATACAATGAAAGAGTAGAGAGACTTGAAAGGTCGTAATAAACATGAACCAAGAAGGAGGATAAAGAAAGACATGCAATATAATGTCGAAGGAATATGTCGTTTTGTCAAATCACAATGCGCGAATCCATATCGAATGACAACGCCAAAACCTACGAGAAATTCAATGGCCTTAGATTTATAGCAATATTCCATCCAGGTACGTTTTCTTCCATAAAAGATCGTGGGCTGAAAATTGAATCCTTATGTTCGGGGCAAAACTGCGTAGACTAAGATTGGCTATAAAGTAATGTGTGTTCTTTAATTATAAGATATTAAAGAGTAATACCAGACAGTGTTTATCAAAATAAACAAAAAGTTTCTTGGAATTCAACATGGCCTCCCTTCGCCAGAGTTGCATTCAATCTTTGAGGGCAGGAATAATTGGGACCCATCAGCAGTGTGCATCCACTACCGAGAATCGAACCCGGACAATTTCGATACGACGCAAACGTCATACCAACTGTACCACAGGCCTCGGTGACGAAGTAGACAGAAACTAAACTGGACATAGCGCCGCTATTCAATCAGTTCCGCAGTGACACTCATCCACATATGCGGAGAACCTCGGAACTGTGCCACAAGAGTCACGTCTTCTTTTTGACCCTAAGCTTCTCCTCGCGTGGATCAGTTGGGTCAAGCAAGAATATAAAAGTGAAGAAAATTCTGGGCTCGATGAATTACTATATATGGTTACTCTAAATCCCCACCCAAATTTCTTCACTGATATATATATATATATATATATATATATATATATAAATTAAGACATTTTTATGTTTATACATTCATATTATAGATAAAATATTTAAATGTTCTGTTTATCATAAAAAAAAAAAGTATTAAAGAACATTTACTGGCCTGAATGTCCGAGAAATTTTCATGTAAAATATTCATCCTCCGAATCTCTTAAAAATAATTGTCGATTTGTCCATAAGAGCACACACACACACACACACACACACACACACACACACATATAATAAATGACACACACACACACACACATATATATATATATATATATATATATATGTAAAACACACACACATATATATATATATATATATATATATATAATATACACACACACATATATATATATATGAAAACACATCCACATATATATATATATATATATATATATATATATATATAGTTTTTTCACATTATATATATATATATGAATGACACACACACATATAATATATATATATGAGTATTCACACACACACACACATATATATATATATATATATATATGTATATATATATATATATATATATATATATATATATAAGATCACACACATATATATATATATATATATATATGGCATCTCACACACATATATATATATATATATATATATATACATATATATATATATATATATATATATATAGGAACACACACATATATATATATATATATATATATATAATTCACACACACATATATATATATATATATATATATATGAGTACACACACATATATATATATATATATATATGAGTACACACACATATATATATATATATATATATGAGTACTGTACATATATATATATATATATATATTACACACATATATATATATATATATATATGAGTAATTTCATATACATATATATATATATATATATGAGTACACACATATACATATATATATATATATGTACACACACATATACATATATATATATGTATATACATAAGAGTACACAGACACACACACTACTCATATATATATATACACACACACACACACACACACACACACACAACATATATATGTATATACATAAGAGTACACAGACACACACACACATGTGTATATATATATATATATATATATATATGTGTGTGTGTGTGTGGACTCTGCATCGATTTTGACGTATGTAGATCTGATAACTCCATTCAGTTTTTATACTAGTCATATGTGACACTTCAGTCCCACTAGTGACTTGCATACAAGTCCACATATTGTGCAACAGTGAGGATCTCTGGGCATAGTAATAGAATATTTGATGACGCTTTTCGCCGTTGTCATTCGTCTCTTAACCGGTTAAAACGACTGATTTCGAAAATTCTGATACCATCCTGGCACAAATATCTTCAGTTATTTCTATTCGCGGCAACTTGTTCGAACTTAGCATGAAGCGCTTTGACAGCTGATAGGTTACTTTTTAGCTTGTCTTTATAACTGACGTACCGCCTTCCAACAGTCCTTTGTCCACTGTTAAGCTGACTATACATGAGGACCCTAAATATTTTGTCATTCATGCTTACGAAATAACAAGCCCAGCTAGTTTGTGACTGCACCAGGAAATTATCAATTCCACCAATTGTATTTTGCGTGAAGATCTGCACTGGAAAACCTACTGTCAAAAGATCGCGCGGAAACATATGGGAACTATATGGGGTCCACAGTTCTGTGCCGTACACAATATTGATTAAAACTGCCGGTCTATAAAGCGATTTTTTCCTATCAACTTTTATACCTTCCATAGGCGTTGACGAAACTTCCCAAATGTTCTTGTAGCTTTGGTGATCCAATTTCTTTCTTTCACCTCTTCACCTGAGAATTGCTAATGTGTCGAGGTTAACTATGTTGCGGAATAAGACGTTTACTTCACGCTCCGTCATAGAATCGATATATGACGGTTACCCACTTTCCCTAGACATTCAAGTAGGCAGTGAAATGTACCCCCACTGCAGGCATTTGCATCAGTAATTTATATTTTACCCTGCGCATTTCCTTCAAGTTTTATTATGGGTTGTTTAACTGGAATGACTGTCTACATGTTTAAATAATACTTTAATTTGCACCAAGTCTTTTGACGTTGTGGTGTCTGTTACTAAGGTTAGCCTTTATTCGTTATCTAAAATTATCATTAACTGTACTTACGCATGTAATTATTGTAGAATAACAATAATAAACAGCACTTACCAGTGTAAAGGTCCCAGCTAGCGTCCAGCTGGCAGACAAATATAAAGCAGGTTGTAACTTAATACAAACCCTGCAAGGTAACTGATGAATCAAGCTGGTATTTATATAGAAATACCTCCACTCAGGTACCAGCAGCCAATCACAGCCCAAGCAATGGACTATCCCACTTTAGCACAATGAGATGCTCCATGGCAACATAAATAGCTCTCTTTCTAAAGGTTGGATTATTATTCACTTAGCTTGCTCCACAACTGAGTGTTTATCTCTACCACGTGATTTTTCTACAATTATTTTGAACGCATCAAATGCGGCCTACAGTGAAAATCTATCACAAACATCATGTGAATTCTTGCCAACTTTTTGCCTTTCGGTAAAGGTCTTAGGACGGCATATTGCTATCTATATGTGCCTACCGGTGCAGCCGTTTTACGAGATGATTGTTTTGAAGAAACGAATAGTTATCTTTAGAAATTTTACCGTCGGCTTTTTGAAAATTCATGTTTTGGGGCTAGAAAAATATATCCGATAACAATTCTGATTAATACTTGCAAAAATAATTCGAAGATGCGTTATTTTTTGATGTGGTCGAAAGAAGTTAGCAACTTATTTTTGGGACGTAATTTCAGATTCGGCTTTTCTTTCCACTACACCGGTTTTTAGCATTTATCGTTGTTCTCATCTCTGTATCTGCTTCGTCGTTCGTTCCTCCTATCACAACTGTACGTACAGGACGATGCACCCCGACAGAAGACCTCTCTTATCTCCACGTTGGTCTACTTATAGTGGGGGATTCACCAATCCCTCGACCGGATTTTATTCGACATACGGGCACCTCAAAATGGAGCACTAGCACACCCGTATGCCCCTCCTCGATTCCGTTCAACCAGGCCAATATCATACACAGTTCTTGCAGGACAACAAATACAGGTCTCTTTTGACGGGACGGCGTACTCGACTTCCCTCAAATCGAAGTCCGACATGCCAGTTAAAGACGAAATCTCTGTCGCCGAGAATAATACAAGTTCTGTTCACCATTTCTGCCATTCAACTCGGGTTATGGTTCACTATGTCTGCCACACTTGACAAATCCACAGGCTCACACAATGATTGATTTTTATTTTACTGCATACCAGGCATTTAGGGATTATATAAAGCCGAAATATGTTTTAGGTTGCATTTTTACCCTCAGTCAAGCATGTCGTGATTTATGGCAAATAGAACGTTGCTTTACTGTGAGTCTCTCTGTAAATGTGTCGTCTAAATCGGGCTGGATCTGATAGTGGTTCGTCCTACGAAGGCCGTTCTACTCAAAGACGAGTATTCACTAAAAATTAGGTTTGAAGTAATATATAAAGAGCTCGAATGCAAAACGTAATACATTCTATTGAGAAAAAAAAGTTTTTATAGCTGAAATATATTTCGATAAGACCGGTATTATTTTATTTTTTAAGTATTAATCTGTCACCATTTGACTATAAAATGATGAAAATTTCAAATCTAGAATTTGACTGTAAAAGTGTATTTTCTTTGAATGCGTTATTTATTTATTTTATTTTTTTGCTACATCTATATAAACTCTGTTTCTCTATTGATAAAAAGAGAAGACAATTGTGACAAGAAATTGGAGGCAGACGCATAGGTCTCCCCAAAAGTCTTATGTTGCGTGGTGTAATGGTTAGCAAGCTTGTCTTGCTATGTCAGTTACTACTGAAAAGTGAGTTCGATCCTCACTGGATGCCCCCATTCTTTCGCCCTTGTGCCACGTCTAAGCTACGCTTGGAAAATCTTAAGTCTGATGTGGGGTACTACCCACCCCCGTTTAAAGATTCTCTCTTTCAACTATAGCCCCTAGAATTAGGGAAAATGTCAATATTTTCGATAATATTTTTTTTATTTGCACTGTTTCTGATCTTGTCTGTCCCACCAACATCGCATATATTTTGGGAATGATAATGATACCTCCGAGAATATTTCTAAAATAAATAGTATAAAACGAAGTTATTTTAAACTTGTTTATTTTACTGAATAATTCAAATTTTCTTCATAAAAAAAAATCATGTCTCTCTTCATCACTGTCAATACTGTAGATAGCACATGTATCAGTTGCAGGATATCCAAATCCCAAATTGAATTTCGGAGCAAATATTAAATAATTCAAGGATTAACTGACGCGTCTATTTTCTTTGAAATGTACGTACATTGTTTTAATTCTCAAGTCATTTGGTAGGTATTTCAGACCTGACGCTCCTCCTCTGCCATAATGGCTTGCACTTTTAATGTGGTTAATTATAAGCTGTCTGTTCGCCTCTTTCGCTTCAGTATTTTGAACAACTTTTCTATGTTCCGGCTTAGTTGAGCATTCCTCGCACAGTAACACGCTACGCGAATAACACGGTCTTTGATAACATCAAAAACAATACATTTAATTGATTAGCCCGTATTACTGTTTTGTCAGTTTAGTAATAAAATAGTAACAAAAAATGATAAAATTAATATAAAAGCGAGAAAGAGCACTCACGTAAAACTGAAGGACAAGTGGCCTTACAGATCTGGATTTATGTTGTATGATTCCGTAACAAACTGTCCGTCCCGTGTAGGACGTTAAACTACATCCGCGTCCTGGGTAAAACGATAGACTACGTCCAGTAGCAAGGCCTCTGATCAGGAGGTTTTGAGGAGCGTGGAACCACCACTTAATTGCTGGTGTTCCCAGGTTCACACGGATCCGGGGTGGTAGCACCTGTTAGGGTCCCAGCTATAGGCAAATAGTTAACTATTACCAGCAATAATTTAAAAAAAAAATATTATCAGCAATACAATTTTGAAGGAAAAGTATTACCAGAAACAGATTTTTGACAAAACAAAATATAACCTGCAATAAAAAAAATGTCGGCATTGAATAACCCAATGAGGTTGATATACCATAAAACAAAATAAACCAAACCAATCTAAACCAAAGAATACATCTTCTATTCATACGAATCTATCCTAAAAATGTTGTCGGTATTAAATAAGCCATTGAGGGTGATATGCCGTAAAACAAAATAAACCAAACCTTAACAAACTGTGATCATTGGTGAAATCTCGACTCTTCTGGGCTTCTTTGTTTTTTAAATTTAATGTGGCAGCGATTCACTTGCTTCACTGTTATAAGGTCCAAAAAGGTTTTATTCAATTTGTCTTCTATACAGATATCTTCTGAGAACTTTAACAAAATATAGATATGAAAAACAAAAACACACATTTATTCAAAAGAAGTTATAATATCCAAAAAGAGGCTTACCTCAGGAGTGTCTTTTAAAATATCTGAATTTCATGTAACTACACAACATTTCGCTTTTATTTATCATTATTGACGAAACACGTCGGCAAGGATGAAGGACTAATTCAGATTGTCTATTTTATTTCACTTTGTTTCCTTTACATATATGTCAATTTTTGGAGATAATATTTTTTTTATTTGTACTGATTCTAAATGGGGTTTGCTCCTCCACCCCAACATCACATATATTTATTTTTTTTATTTGTACTGATTCTAAATGGGGTTTGCTCCTCCACCCCAACATCACATATCTTTATAAGGTTCAAAACGATTCTGTCTTCAATTTTAGTTTTTCTAGAATAGAATATTCTTAAGATTGTCAGTTGATCAGCGTGGCACAAGTCGGAAATATTTTTGGTGTGCCAGCAAGAAATTGCCGACATTTTACCTCAACCAGAATGTCACATGTTCATTTTCTCGTTTATGATTCTCTTCTTTGATACTCCATTTTCTCCCCACTGGAAAAACAAGAACTGGTTCCTAGTTTCCATCGTAATTATTCATTTTGATTCAAGGAGAAATATGGGTTGTATACAAGATGATATTAAGAGATAGTTGACAGAATTTTTTCCTATGAAACCGAAAAACGTGGAGTTGAAAAGAAAAAAAAATGAAAGGGGACAGTTTAAGGAGTGGCGTGTAAAAACCTCTGTGATACGAGGTTGTCCTTAGTTGTCTAAGGTTACTGGGTGAAGATATTAACTAAACTCCCCACGCAGTCAGATGTGGCCGAATTTAATTTGGGGTGAACTGAGCCCGTAGGCCTGGGCAAAAATTCCCCGTAGATTCCGTAAAAACGGGGTCGGCTAGCTATCTACCTACCCCAGATGACACTCTGCCCTTCGGCACTGCTTTCTCTAGGTTCCTATCTCCCCGGAGGCAGAGAGTTTGACAAACACACAGTGGAAGACCACAGGGAAGATATTCACTAAACTCTCTACGTGGTCAGATATGGCACAAGGCCGTATTTTATGTAGGGTGAACCGAGCCGTAGATTCTGGCAAAAATTACCCGTTGACTCCGTAAAAAAGGGGTTGGGTAGCTGTCTACCTACCCTAGATTAGGCTCTGTCCTTCGACAGAGCCTCGTCTGGTTTCCTCTCTGCCTCCGAACAGAGAGTTTGACAAGCACACCAGGAAGTGAATTCCACAGTGAAACGCAAGAAAAGAAGAGGATTCATACCTTTTCCCAAGTGTATTAGCATGTAAGTGAATGTAATAGATTTGACTAGAATTCGAAGTGACCGAAATACATTGCGGTCACTTTACATGAGCAGAGCGTGGATGTAGTATTAAGCAAAACCCCCGTGAATTCAAACGACAAAAATGTAGTAAAAATGTGTTATTTTTATTGTTTTCTCATGTATATTATTTGTTTGACAGCTGGCAATTTTTATTTTAAGACATTTTTTCAACATACATTCTAAACAGTGTAAATTTTGGAATTTTAAACATAACACAAGTTATAAAAATGCCCAATATTAGACAGTTTTTCCTAAAATAAACCCTTATTTTTTTCATTTTTAACTATAACCCAATATTTAAATGTATGTCTCTACAATTTGTATAGCTCATTGCAGTTGAAATTAAATTATTGATCTCGAAAACAAAAGAATAAAGCGGAAATATTGTATGTTGAAAATCATTTTTTAACGTTTGAATTCAGTGTAAACCAAATTGTGATATTTTTTTATATACCGTTATTATTACTATTAATAGTATTATTATTTGGTGTATATTTTTAAAACTACAATTACATGTTATTAATTATTAAAATCATTATCAACTTTAAATAAATCTTTAAACTGTAACGTATAATGTATTTAATTGAATTTATTCTATAAAAATTTACTCACATTTTATAATCGTGAAGCATTATATTACGAGGTCTCACAGAACATTTTAAACGATTATTTTTAGTGTAAACTGTTATTCAAAATGTAGTAAAAATTTAGTGTTATTGAAAATAGGAGGTTGAAACTTGATATTCCGTTGTTTTTTTTCTCAACTTGATGTTTGTTTTTTCTTTGTCTAAATCCGTCATGGATATATCGGGTTTTGCAGCAAATCCAGTATGACGCTTATCGCGTCTTGCAACAAAAAATAGGGAAAATATCACAATATGTAAAAAATGATTTTGATGTGTAGTAGAGTGGTGAAATGCAAAACCCTTTCTGGTGTTAACGCAAACATTCTGATAATGGCGTTTATCACGTTTTGCATTCGAGCTCTTCATATAAACCCGGCTACTTATTTTGTCATCATCATCATCACTATTATCGTTTTTACTTGTTATGTTCACTTCCACATTCTGGCGTAGTATAAGAAAATAAAATAAAAAAAAAACATTTCTACACGTACACACAGATACACAAATAAAATTCTTCTACATTGAACTTTTTGGGATTGCTAAGAAGGTCCAATAAAATATAATTCCTGACAATTGAATTACTTCATACTTAGTTGTGATTAGTCACGCTGACTGAACCATTATACTCACAATTTTCCACACAAAAAATTATATTTTTGGGGGCTAAACATAATATACCGGATCACGTGACCATATTAATAATTCTGAAGAATTTATTGGCATAAAACGAAACATTTCTCGCAGTCCAGTTAGATGCGAGATATATCACAACATAAGCGCATCGCTCTCAAATTATGAACTTTGGAAAGTCATAGAACAGTGACAACTGTAAAGTTGGTGTAAATAATTATTCTTAAAGACACCAATTGCATTTTAAACATTTTCTAATATCCCGCTTGATATATATATATATATATAGTGTGTGTATTTAGGCAGCATTTTTTTATTAGTGCATGTTTCATTAAATAATATAAACAAGTTTTGTTTATTTATTTTAAGTAAATTCCTTTCATATTGTCTGATAAGCTTAATAACATTATCATTAAAAGATGAAAGAAAAACACCATATTGATGCATGTTTTTAATCCCATCTAAGCATTCGGCTTACATAATTCATTATCAAAGATGACAATTACATTTCACTATATTAAACACTACTCGGACAAACAATAATGATAGTCTGTTTTTGTTGCATAAAAGATTTCTAAGCAACGACAAACTTCTTCTGCGTCTCGTATACACGGGTTTGTTATTAAGATTATCAGACAATATGAACGAAATTTACTTAAAATAGACAAAACTTGTCTGTCGTTTAATGAAACATGCATAAATATATATATATATTATAATTTCAAACAGGATATATATATATATATATATATATATATATATATATATATATATATAGTAAAAGTAACAAATATAAACCAAAAATGCATCCTAGTAATATAAAATATAAAAACTGATCCACAAATATAGAGCTCAATGTATTTATTACAGAGCAAATAATTAATAAACAATGAAACCAAAATCGCTTCAGTAAATTGGTTTGATTGATTTGGTTTAGCGAGATACCAACCTCAATGGGTTATTTAATGCTGAAATCTGAATATTTTGAAGACAAATGTATGGCTCCAACTACAGATATAATGTTTTTTTGGTTATTTTCGTATAAAATGTATTGTTTATAGCTCTACTATAAAGAAATATCGTTTGTAATTTCACTATAAAAATGTATTTTTATTCCTTCATAGTTTTGGAGGTTCACTATTTGTCCATAGCTGGGCCCCTAATAAGTGCTATCATCCCCGGGTTTTGGGTGGACCTGGGAACAACGACAATTAAGAGGTGGTTCCACCCTACTCGAAACCTCCAATCTCTCGAACAGAGACATTACTGCTGGATGTAGTTTATCGTCATACCCAGGGCAACACTCAGTATATCTGGGTTAAATAACAATTAATGCTGGACTTATCTTTTGTTGGCAGACAATTTAAGACTAGGAGCTGTGTGTCCTAATGAAAAAATATAATCTATAAATTCACCGAAGAAAATTAGTGGGGAAACTACTCGATTTTTATTTATTCCAAGTTCACATGTTAATTCCCAGAAAATAAATATGATTGATTGAATCGATTTCTATGGTTGATCAACCTTTTGCATATTATTTTTTTATTTTCTTCCAAGCATATCACTCCAGGCAAGGAAGGAGTACCACTAGCACGCAAGGAGTTAAAGTGAGAGCTGGAGTAAAGAGGGTGTTTGAGTAAAGAACAAACAGAAAGGCAGGGATCAATATCAAGCATCAGAAAATGTCGATTGACATTACATTTGAATATCTGAAAGTTATAGCGATCAGTGAAGCAAGTAAGAGAGGGGGAGTTTTCTATTGACGGGAAGTGCGATATAAGAAGCTGTTGGAGCAGAAGAGACGGCTATATTTAACCGTTTCGACAGTGAAAGGGTGGGACCAAGATACTAACCTAGTAGCACGCTTAAATTTATACAGTTCAGGAACCATTGGAAGTAGCTTGTCAGTATTTGCTTTAAAGGTACTTGTAGAAAAGGCATAAGGGAAGCCACAGCACGTCTGTCAGAGAGGGACTGTAGACGAAATGCCAGATTACGACTTATAACATTGCATATTCGTCTCTGGATTTTGTCGAGGACCTCGAGATGAACAGCGGGGGCACTAGACCATATATGGCAGCAGTAACCAATACAAGGACGAATGGCTGATTTGTAGATTTGAAGTATGAACACAGACGAAAAAAAACCTTCTGGCGCGAGGCAGAGAACCAACTTTCCTTGTGGTAGATGTAACTATTGATTCAATGTAGTTGTTCCACCTCAGGACAATTGAAAGCGGGAAAATATTTTTAAATTGCAAGAAATTTTTTTTCTGTTTCTTTTTTTTTATGTGAGATAACAATTAGTCATGAAATTTTTACTAATTAACACATAGCTGTGGGAAGAGGAAGTGGATTAATACTTATCTCAAAGGGTATTTGCGCAAAAAGTGGCTATAACGAAATCAACAGGAAATGGATCTCTGCTCTTCGATTAACAATTCCAAGTCATTATACATTACATCACCCGCACATAAAAGCTTACAGTAATTGGTATTATCAAGCGGACATCTGTCTAGGTACTGGCCAGCCTCGACGTTGCTTACCTTCGTTGATGTTACAGAAACCGGTGTTTCAACGTAATGTGACCCTAAGCTCTAAATAATTAAAGAAATCTGAAGGGCATGATATGCTACACACTGAAGAGAGTTGGTAACGAAAAGTAAAATAGAGCAGGTTTAATATCTAGTTGGGTCCAGATAAATCCCAGGATTTTCTCTCCTGACCTAGTCATATATCTGAAAACGCAACGTTGCCAATTAGTCAATAGAAATCAAACATTTATATAATAATGTTGAAATTATGCGAGAAATTAAAAGAAAGAACGAGAAGAAGCGAGAAAAGGATGCGATGTTTGTATGATTCTGACTGTTATTTTCACTTGAGACTGTCGCGTGTCAGTGCATGCTTTGCCCACGGTAGAGTAATTTGATACGTCGCACGACCACTCTCTCAGTGCCTGGACGACAGCAGTCGCCAAGACAACAGCCCTACGAACGAGGCGTGAACGAGAAATGGTGACGTTCTTTGTCAGCATTGACAGAAAGCAAAGTGATTTACAAATCGATTAATCCATAAGAATCTACATCATGATGAATCTATCGTCTCGCCTGTTTTCCACCTGCCAAGCAAAATTATTAACTCTCTCTTCTGCAGGGATCTATCTATCTATCTATCTATCTATCTATCTATTTACCTTTCTATCTATCTATCTATCTATTTACCTTTCTATCTATCTATCTATCTATCTATTTACCTTTCTATCTATCTATCTATCTATTTACCTTTCTATCTATCTATCTATCTATTTACCTTTCTATCTATCTATCTATCTATTTACCTTTCTATCTATCTATCTATCTATTTACCTTTCTATCTATCTATCTATCTATTTACCTTTCTATCTATATCCTCTATTTACTTTCTATCTATCTATCTATGTTGCCTTTCTATCTATCTATCTATCTCTTTCTATCTATCTATCTATCTTTTACCTTTTACATCTATCTATCTATCTCTTTCTATCTATCTATTTTGTCCTTCTGTTACCTCTCTCTCTATCTATCTATGTTGCCTTTGTTACCTCTCTCTCTATCTATCTATGTTGCCTTTGTTACCTCTCTATCAATCTATCACGTCCTCTTACCTGATTTCACTTTTTCTATTGTATATGTCCATCTTTCATTATTTATTTCTATCAAGAAATTTATCACATGAACATTTCTACTTCTCATCCCTTTATCTCCGATTTCTCCTTCATTCTCCGCTCCTATCCCCACTCCTCATTATATTTCCCCCTCTGTATGAACTGTTAACTGCTCTCAGTCATTTCCCTCCTCCATTATCTCTCCAAATCATATTCCCCGTACCATATCATTACATCTTATGTTATCTTCTATCCGTATAAATCTGTTCAGATATTTGAGACTTGAAGAATTAACAACTTTACTTGCTTTGGGTTTGTATATCTTCGTCTTTCTCTGGACTAATTTGCATACAAATAGATGCATTTCATGTATATGAATGATGCTAAGAGTATGACGTCATCAGAATGATCCTTCTCAAGGAATTGAAATAAGTACTGCATGGTTTGTGTACACACACACACACACAGGGTGAATCAAAAATACTTCTACAGACTATGGAGAGAAAAAAGGAAAACTTTTCTTATCGACGCGTTTCATCCCATGAAGGACGTTATCAAGATAATTGTATAATCTGTCATTAATTATTTTTACTTTGAAAAACGCATGATCTTCATTAAGACTATCGAATACACAAGGCGATAGACATAAATATACACAGTTGCAGTAATATATTTTCCTGTTGTCTTTATACATTTTATACAAATGCTTCTTTTACAGATATAATCTATCAGAATGCGATATATATATATATATCTCCATTTGTCTTTAGTAATTTCTACCTGTTTCTAAACTTCATATTCCTTTTAATACATATATATATATATATATATATATATATATGCATTTACGATGAATATATTTGCTTATCTTAGTTTGACACAAGACTCCAATATTGGAGCACGCCTGAAGATCAAACTCGCGCTACTAACGAATTTGCCCGTGAGACAATATTAATCATCCCCCAATAAAAATAGTTCAAACTCTTTATAAATTAAAAGATCAATCTATCTTCCTGAATATTTACCACAGCTACAAATAAGAAAGCTTTGCAGTACAAAAACAAAACTTCTTGATGTTCTCTCATGGTACGTTTCTTCGATACATGAAATTCAGGACTAAAACAGACGCGTAGGCTTCTTAAATCGAGCGTAAAAATCACTCAAGTGGTATGGAATTTAATCCGAAGGACCAGAGTGAGAAAGCCGAGCCTACCAAAACAACAAAAAGTCTAAATATATATATATATCTATCTCTATATATATATATATATCTCTCTCTCTCTATATATATATATATATATATATATATATATATATATATATATATATATATATATATACCCATATATATATATATCTATATATATATATATATCTATATATATATATATATATATATATATATATATATATATCTATATATATATCTATATCTATCTATATCTATATATATATATATATATATCTATATATATATATATATATATATATATATATATATATCTATATATATATATATATATATATATATATATATATATATATATATATATATATATATATATATATATATATATATATATATATATCTATATATATATATATATATATATATATATATATATATATATATATATATATATATATATATATATATATATCTATATATATATATATATATATCGTCTTTTTTATATGACTATATATATATGTATTGAGTTATAAATATCATATGCATATATCTCTCCTATATATCATTTATATATTCTGTATTAGAAATGCATACAGAATCTGGGAGAACATACTCAAAATCATATATCTCTAGCTTCTCTCTCTCTCTCATAAATATTGAAAAAGTCCCTACATCTTTAGCGTGTTCTTCATTATAAAAGATAACAGCAGAGATAATGGTAGAGGCAAAAGAAGGAGAGAGGAGATAACAGCAGAAATAGATGGTGTAGTGGAAGACAAAGATTCAGAGAAGAGATAAGCGCCTAGATAGATAACAGTAAATAGATGGGACCGCTGGATGATTCCAAAAGAAAACAGTGAAATACCAAAACTTGAGATAGAATGACTATGGAAAGCAATTGTATTTTTTGTGCAGTGCACATTGATAGAAACAAACAGCCAGATAGATGTCAGCAGACGATATTAAATTGCAGTTCCTCTATCTTCCTTTTACATCGGTTGAAAAATGACCGTAAGTTATCCTATAAATTCCGTTTCTTTCTACGTTGATATGAACGAATAGATGTAGTGACATCATTCTCTATTCATTTGTCTACATTGATATTGTGTGACTCAAATGATACATTGCGCATAACCATCATGTGTCAATATACATATAAGACTGAATATCACGCAATAGATTCATTTTTATAACTATCGATTAACTTATACAAATATTAGTTAGTAGTTCCAGATTTTTATGTTCATATCAGCATATTCACACACACACACACTATATATATATATATATATATATATATATATATATATATGGCATACTAAAATTTTCTGCTCTTCATTGCCTCAACACGTCCATGACTTTCGATTCAGTTCGAACGTCTCTCTGGGCGTCCATTTCGGATCGAAAGTCTCTCTGGGCGTCCATTTCGGATCGAAAGTCTCTCTGGGCGTCCATTTCGGATCGAAAGTCTCTCTGGGTCGTCATTTCGGATCGAAAAAAATCTGGGCGTCCATTTCGGATCGAAAGTCTCTCTGGGCGTCCATTTCGGATCGAAAGTCTCTCTGGGCGTCCATTTCCAGGATCGAAATTCTCTCTGGGCGTCCATTTCCGGATCGAAATCTCTCTGGGCGTCCATTTCGGATCGAAACGGATCTCTGGGCGTCCATTTCGGATCGAAAGTCTCTCTGGGCGTCCATTTCGGATCGAAAGTCTCTCTGGGCGTCCATTTCGGATCGAAAGTCTCTCTGGGCGTCCATTTCGGATCGAAAGTCTCTCTGGGCGTCCATTTCGGATCGAAAGTCTCTCTGGGCGTCCATTTCGGATCGAAAGTCTCTCTGGGCGTCCATTTCGGATCGAAAGTCTCTCTGGGCGTCCATGCATCTACCCATCTCTCTTGCTCTTATAGACGTTCGCAGTGGCAGATTTTTGCCTGCAAAATTAACCTGTTATGTTACTCTGCAGATTTAGTGATTGCTTAACAAACAAGAACGCCACTCTATCATGATTGCTCCAATCTACATCTGTTCATGTTCATAGAGAGAAAAAAAACATAGCGTTTCATTTACAGTGTGTCCGAGCCTATACGATCATTCCTCACCCAAGATTCGGCATGCTTCTAATAAAATGAGATAAACAGATTTATACTTCTTCAATTTGTGTGAATATTTCTGATGTTTTATTGACGTCTCGCACGAGAGAAGATCTGGTACAGTTTAAATATTCAGTGCGTTATATGCATCGGTATAGTCTTACACACACACACACACACATATATATATACATATATATATATATATAATTTATATACATATATATATATATATAATTTATATACATATATATATATATATAATTTATATATTATATATATATACGGATATATTTTTATTATACAGGATATATATATATATAATTTTATATACATATATATATATATATATATATATATAATTTATATATTTATATATATATATATATATATATATATATTATATATTATATATATATATATATATATATATATATTCGATACACATATATATATATATATATATTTATAACAAATAAATATATATATTTATATAAGAGAATTTCAACAAACATTCACTCTGTTTACACAGGGAAGATTTGCGATCACTTCAATATAAAAGAATCCAGCACCTTGAGATGATATAACGAGTGCAACCGGGACAGAACAGTGAACCAATCAGCACTAAAATTATTGGCACATCCTCTGTTATTTAATAGGTGCTCACATATGGCGGAACCATAGTTGTTTTGGGACACGTCCATTCAAAGATAAGTTTCTGATTCCACATCTTGTTGGGAATATGACTGTTTAATTCCTTGTCCAGGCATTCTATATTCTCCCATGTAGTCAGCATCGTTACTACAATTTACATTTGTAAACAATGGAATTAATTTGATGCAAAGGGATTTATCCTTGCACCCATTGAATGAAACATAGGCAGGGTTTGGAAAACTATACGGACTTGATTTCTTCTAAACCAAAAACAAAACAACGACGAACATTAGCTGAATTCAGCCTTATTATGTATTCACACTTGGATCCAAACCAGGGCAATCTAAGATAAACCGGTTGCTTCGCTTTTAAAATGTCTTGTAACATTAAGCTATACACTTTCATTTCTGTAATTACATTTTGTACCTTCAAAAATATTTTCTTATATAATAGTGGCCTGACGAATGCGTCTAGCATTAAACACACTGTCGCCTATAAGTGTTGATTTCAATGTTCACCTTTATATTTACACACGCTCTATCTTTGATATTGAGAACTTTATCCCATAAATATACCACGCCCTAAGACATATATATATATAAAGCAGTACATTTTCATAGAAAAGAAATTACTAATGCTCCCAAGAAAATTAAATTTCAGCATTAAAAATCCCATAAGCAGTTGATATGCCTCTAAAAAAAACAAACGTTGTTATGCAATGGTGAAATATGCAATAGCGAGCTGAAGAAACTTGCCAAAACGTAATTTGCGTATTTTTTTCTTCTGTTTCTTCTGGGTTTCTTGGACACCGTGACCTGATATTCCAATCTGTTTAGTAATTTTGCATTGGCATTCTTTGTGACATTTTGATAATTGCCATCTTCATCTCCGAACTCATTCTTCCCTCTTCGAAATTTAAATCTGCTGCACGAAAAAATCAAATTAATGCTCCAGAATCTGTCTGATCATTTAACATGGGAAATTTGCATGCATATCTGGGATCATCATAATCGTTACGGGGTTTTAAGAGGATTTGTATTTCAGGTGCCGCGTCCCTTCAGAACCTCAACGATAATGAATTTTTGACAAATCATGAGTAATCTTTGGTTTTTGGTATCACACCTAGTCCCTGTTCTGCCAATCATTTACACAAGCCCGTCAGCAGAATTATTCGCTGCTTTCCCCTGTCCATCCTGTGAGTGTGAAATTATCCAAACCCTCTTTCCTCGTTATATGCTATGCACATTTATATCGTCTATTTCTGAGTCTAAGTAGAAATCTCTTTTCTGTTTCTATTTTGCTTAAAAATTTGTTGTTCACATGTTCAGTCCATGATAAATCTAAGTATTCTTTTATAGAACCATATTTATTTGTTTCATTTGTGAGGGGATTGTCCAATATTTAATGTCATATAGGATGACCGATGTTACAGAGCATTTCAGCACAACAACAAATGGTATTAGTGTTGAATGACCACAGATACTAACCATAAAATGTCATTGGTGAATACTTAAGCCAGTTAGTAATGATGAACCAAATTATTATTTTTTTAACTAGGAGGCTGAATTCAATTGGCCCCAATTTTATCCTTTAATGAAATTCCATTGCAATTGGACAACAGTATGAAAATGATTATTTAAAATCGTTTATTAACAAAACGAAGTTGCTGTCCCATTATCAATCAGTTATGTGCCATGCATGATACACGCTTAGGCGATAATGTATCTTTCGATACATGACTGAGGAGGCAGATTTTTCCGGCAGTAGGCTGCCATTTCTTTCTGTGTTAGACCCGTTACCATCCAGGTCTATAGAACCCGATCTCTCTCGCTATTTAACCATAGCTGGAGAAGAGAAGGATCCATACCTTTCCCAAGGTTTTAAATGTGGCACCATGCATCCTGACGATTTGAAAGAAATGTTCATAGATATATGATTTGTTTTTACGGTTTATCAACCATTTAATAATTATTTAAGGCTGAAAAATAAATAAGAGGGTTTTAAGAATAATTCTTTCTTTACATTCAAGCGATTTGGGAAAAGAAACGAAAAAACGAAGAAAAAAAAAAGAAAAATAATACGAAAACGGGTCATAGGCGAAATGTTACACAACGGCTAGAATTGATAGGTAAGCAGGTGTCGAAAATATCTAGGTCACCTATCAAGCATTTGACCGATTTCCGCGTGTCCACGAAAATGGAATTTTGTTATCAATTGGATGTCACCTAAGGAAAAAAAGAAAAAGAAGAAACATTGGACAATGAAAATTTGACGAAACACAGGAAAGTCTTCAGAATGATAGAAAATCCCACCTAGTGGGTGGGGAAGTTTTCACTGGCAAACCATTAATTCACAGACAGTCTTTTGACAGAATAAAAATTTTGCCCTGCGATAATAAAAAGATTTTGTTATCAAACCTTCAGCCGAAAGGAAAATGAAATATTTTTATTTCGCTTCAGAAACGCCAACTAGGTCTGGAAATTCCTTTCTTAGATCATATCCAATTAGCGATAAACTGCTTGACAAATACCACGTGTTAAAAAGCCGAGAGGTGTCATCTCAGTCGCTCATGATAAGGGCGATTTAATTAATATTTTTTTTTTTTAAGCAAGGTATTTCTTTCCCAAAACAAAACCACGGATTGTCCACGCCCGACTAAAGACGTCATTGGCCAAATAAGATCACATGACACACGAAGGAGGAGGAAAGATACCCGACCAGGACCTCATTGGCCGAGAGCGGTCACGTGACGCACGAAGGAGGAGAATCGGTCGACCAGCCCTCATTGGCCGAGAGCGGTCACGTGACGCACGAAGAAAATCGGTGGACGTCTCTATCAGAAGTGTAAGAAGTGTGAGGAGCCGATACGAAAAAGGGGGGAAAATCCCTAACCAGAAATACGCCCTCAGAGGCACAGTAATTATCGAAGAACCCCTGAGGAGAGACCCACCCCAGGTTTTGAAAATGGAAAAAAACGAAAAAAATCCCACCAGAAAGAAATAAGAAGGGTGGATACGTATTTAGAATTATCGAAGAACCCCTGGCGCCGACAGACCCACCCCAGTTTTGACGGCGTCAATAAAAAGAGAGACCCCAACCGACAGAAGTTCAGTTTGGACCTGATGAGAGAAGAAGTCCCAGCCACGGACCCTGGCGAGAAGTTTTGAGCCTTGGACGACAAGCAGAGATGAGCGCCCAGTGTTGAAACCGCGTCAAGATAGCTGACCCAGATTCACGCACACTTTTGGACTCTTCTTCAACCAAGAACAAGTAGTTTGAAGAGTGACTTAGAATCAGACCACAGAAATAAGTTTTAACTTTCGTCCAAAGACACACCGAAACACAAATTTCTTAGAGAGCAGACAACTTGAAGCCTTAAAGTTTGCCTAGCGAAAGCGTCGTGCCACAATCCACAGAACGGGTCGGGAGGTAGACATAGTCCTATGTACCGAAAAAATAGACATAAAAAAGTTTGTTACCTTTTTTCTTTGATACTTTGGACTTTGTGAGTTTTTATTTTATTTTCTTTTATACATAATTTGTGTGTTATCACCCCGTTGAACTCAGCTTGCATTACGGCCCCAACCCCTGTTTGATCTCGTCTGTCTAAGATCAATTCACAACGTGGGTAGGCAGACTGGAGATCAGTGCAGTTACCCTGGTAACCAGGCGTTGGAAGCAGGTTGGGAACGACGAGGCTGGTATCAATCTAACCAGATTCCTACCAATCACCAAAGGTTAGAACGTCACGTTTGGAGCAGCGAGGAGCGAACAGCTGACGCCGCGGCGAAGACGTCACAATTGGTGCGATGGGGACGTCCGTGACGCACCGGGATATCAGAGCCTGGGGCAGCACGTGACGTCATAATTGGCGCCGTGATCAGGATCGAACGACACAGTCGACGCTGCGACCGGGGACGACGTCACAAAAGAACGAATATGAAAGTAATAGATTCGACTGGAATTTTAACTATTTTTAGAAATTCCTCAAACTTAGCCGCTATCCATTACCCAAAAATTTCCCGTATGAAGCAATATAAATTAAAATAATAAATGAAGATTCCAAAAGTTTTCATGCCTGAAAATCTCTTCGAAATCAGATCAAAGATCAGAAAATTTCTATTTTATAAACTATATATTTTTTTGGCTTTATAGCTTTTTTTTATCCGTCGAAATATGCCTTTCAAACTTTATGAAATAAGACTTAATGATCATTCTCGATACATTCTCCAAACAAACGAATGTCTGTCGATATGCTGACTGATTGACGATCGTCGTGTTTATAAAACAGTGACGCCCCCTCCACCAATTGGAGGCAATTAGGAAATTAAAAGACGTATAATATTTGGCTGACAAACGAAACACCAAACCGTAAATTTTTGCCCAAGGCAAAGAAGGATACTGCCATGCAAGATTTCACAAACGTATTTATTATTGATACAGGAACTTAACGAACTGGCTTTGTTATATTTTACTTGTTTTTTTTTCTTCTTCTGTCAGCAAAGATGGCTTTGTGCATTAGAGCAAATTTATTTGAGACCTTGTGGCATATTTCTATTCAGCCGAATACCTGATGTTCATTCGACATTCTGACAGTTATGACCGGTTATCGAAGGTTTCATGAATTTATTTAGAAATTATGGAACAAAGCTGATGAAATAAAATTACAAAATAAACGTACATTCTGGATTTATAATTGCACAATTTAACCAAATACACTTTCTTTCTCCCAGTATGATTTCTCTTTGTTTTCATATTTATATCTTCCTCCTCCACTGAAAATTCAAGCTATCTCTTGAACGACTAGATTCTTCTCCATCTATTTGTTTCTTCTCTCTATCTCTGTGTGTTTCCTTCTCTCTATCTCTCGTTTTTGAACATTAAACTTCTATCTCTGTGTTTTCCTTCTCTCTCTCTGTGTGTGTGTTTCCATTTCCCCTCTCTCTAACAATTTGTGAAATTCCATTTCCCTCTCTCTGTGTGTGTGTGTCACCAATTTTATATTCTTGTGTGTGTGATTCAATTTTAATTCCCCTTTGTTAGAAAAAAGTGTTTGTGTGTTCCATTTTAAATGTGTTTGTGTTTTGTTCTCTTGTGTGTGTGTGTGTTCATACATTTTTTTATTCTTTGTGTGTGTTTCCATTTCCCTTTTGTTATCTTTGTGTTTCCAAACCCTCTCTGTGTGTGTGTGTGTTAAATTTCAAATATTATTCCCTTTCAATTATTCATCTGTTTGTGTGTATTTCCATTTCCCTCTCTGTGTTGTGTGTGTGTTAAAAAATTTCCAAATTCATGTGTGTGTGTGTGTTTTAAAAAATATATTAAAAATATCTATTGTTTCCAGATTCCCGTCTCCAATTGTCATATGATGACGAATGATTTTTTCCCTTTTTTATAAACTTTGTTTATTTTTTTTTCCTCTTTGTTTCTTTTTTCCTCTTTGTTTCTTTTTTCCTCTTTGTTTCTTTTTTCCTCTTTGTTTCTTTTTTCCTCTTTGTTTACGCTCTCTCTCTCTCTCTTTTCTTTACTTTCTATCTTTGTTTACGTTCTCTCTCTGTGTCTTATGTTTAAATAAAAATTTTGACATGAATCTGTTTACTTTTTCCTTTTCTCTCTTTTATTTTTTTTCTTATATACTCTCCCTTCCTCTGTATGTTCCATCTGTAGGTATCTCTCTCCCGATCCATATCTTTCTGTCTCTTTCATCCTTCTGTCACTAAATATATATCTTTCTTTCTGCCTTCCCACATCTTTTATTTCAGCCTTCAATATTTTTATTTTTTAATATGTTCAATGAAATCGTTTTATTTTTCTTTTATAACTTCTAATTATATTTTAATGGTTGGGCAGTTCTCTGTGAAAAAAAAAAATATTGGATTATTCAGTCCGAAACGTTTGCAATTTAAAACCGTGCTTACTGCTTTCGTTCCGGTCAAAAGCTATAATGCAAACGATTTAATGTTTAAATATATCTAAAATAATATAGGGGATTCTTCAATAGTTGGATGAGTCTAAAATAAGATCCTATGAATGAATGGGCAGCTCGAAAAAACTCACTTTCTGATCATTCTCCTAAATTGGTTTTAAATGATTAAATTTGAGGCCTTATTTAAGTGGTTTGAAATATAAAATTTATATTTTTCAAGATATGGCTGTTTTTTTTATCCCTTCCTCTCCCAAATCCTAGTCTGCAACATTTATAAGGAAATATTTATACAAAAAAATATGCCAAGAGAAAAGTCATTACTTCGATCACATTAACCATTACATCTTTTTTCCCCAGCGGAACTTTATACTGTTTTAAAACACAAAGATATTATTTGTGTGGGATCACCTGAAATAAAGATCAAAAAAAATATTTGTAACATTAAATAAATTGATTATGGAGGCATTTACCACGTTAAATAAGGAGACCGCCCAAAAAGATGAAAAACAAAAAACATATCCGAAATATGTTAAAAAAAAAATGACGATTCCATGGAATAAATTTAATACTGTAGTAAATGGGTAGATAATTTAATGGAATTTTGGTTTATATATATATATTGAAAAGAGATGTCAAATGTTATTTTCATTTTTTAATGTTATTTCGACAATTTATCAGTGTCACTCTTTTTTTATATATATATATATATATATATATATATATATATATATGAAAAGAAATTTGATGCTTTTAACATGTAAATTTTGATTAAAAAAATCAAGGAATTCTTTTCTTTAAAAGAAGAAATTTCAATCTTAACATATTCTTCTAGGTGATTTTTTATGTAAATTTAAAAAATGCCATCCTGATTTTTAAATCTCTGTATATATTACGATACATCAAATATCTGTCTAAATATATATACATATATATCTTTCCTTCTGATAAAATATATCTCTTTGTCCTATTTTAGTATCAACAATAACACATTGTTATAAAAAAATGTATTGATGCTGTCCAGAGCTATTGTTTTTTTTTTGTAAATATTCAACATTTTAATTTCTGACCAGGAATTAAATCCTTTAAATTCTAATCGTTGACATAATAATGATAGATATATATACTTCTCACTCTCTCACAAACATGAAATATATATATATATATATATATATATATATATATATCATTATGATAAATATATATACGTATGCAAAATATATAAATACTCCTCTCCTAAAATTCTCTCTGTTAAGGTTTAATCTCCTCCTCCTCATACTTACAACTCTCTAAATTCTGTTTTTATTTCCGGAGTTGTTTTTTCTGTTTTTTTTTTGAATTTGAATTTTAGTCTGATGAATTGGATCGTCTTTACGATTCCAATGGAATACATTATGACCATGGAATATTAGAGTTTAAGCCTTTTTATTATCATATATATATATATATATATATTTACATATTTTAAAGACAAAAAATATTATAACTCTTTATAATTTTTTTTACTTCTATTTATTTCTCTCCAATTCTTACTAAGATACAATAAGAACATAAATATCTATTTTAGTCTGTCGCTATCTATCTGACCATGTCTTGGCTTGTTATTTACATATATTTTATCCTTTTCGATAGAAATTTATCAAAAATTGACATTTTCCATATATATTTTTCTCTTTTTTCAGTCCATATCTATCGCTTTCAATTCCGTCATCATTTGTTGGCGTATTAAATATTTAAAATGAAGTGTTTTGAATTCATTACTTTCTTTTCAGACAGCGCCTAATTTCTTGCAATAACGCCAAACTATGTCCGTAAAGTACTATTTTGCACTTGAAAATCACGCGAGCCTGATACCTGATTACTTATAGAAATTGTAAAATTGATTTTCCCATTTACTGTTTACTCAGATGTTGATAATCAACACTTGATTAACAAACAACAAGGGAATTGTGCTATTTTTATTTGGAATATTTTACAGTTCACAAATAATGGAAATATAAACAGTTCTACACTGTTTGTTTAATCAAATCGTTAAGTGCATGGAGTTATTTTCGTTAGGAGAACTTAAACGAAATAAATTTGGTATACTTTTTTTTATCGCAACATTTCGCAAAGTAAACCCTCTAGCTTTCCCCAGGTGTCGCTTCTGTTTTTTTTGTTTTTGCTTTTTTTCGGGAGAGATTAATGGGAGACAAAGATCAAATGAAGTGTACTGTTCGACCATTTAAAGCGTACCAACTCTGACAGATATCAGTGAGTAAACGCAGTCTGGAACCACCAAACATTGTGATAACAACAAAGAAATCGAAACATAAATGAACGCAAAAAATAACTATGAAATTCGACTTTAATACGAATCTATAGTATAAAGTGAAGGAAAATATTTGCATTCATATTATTACAGTATCATTTTATTTTTGGCAAATACTATATCATTAGGGATAGTCTTCAAATATATATTTTCTACATAATAATAATCATATTATACACACACACACTGAATATATATATATATATATATGAAAATTTCTCCAATTTAACCAGTAGAGAAGACAATATTTATGAATAAAAATGACAATAGGAAAACTAGTAATTGCTGACACGTTTCGTCCAATGTGTACTTTATCAAAGCAAAATACGAAATGAATTTAATTGAACAAGGTAACTAATAAACCCAAAAACAGAATGTTCCTAGAAACTGGAATGTAGAGAAACGCTATTTTCATATTGTTAGCTGAAAATAACGTCAGTATTTCTCACGTGTGGAGAATATTGTCATTATATCTGTGTTGATGTATTCAACCATTTTCTTTTGATTTTATGAATCTGCTGTGTACATTTGTTTGTGAGAGCAGCAATTTTGTTAATAAAGGTGAAATAGGGAAAAAAACTGATATATATATATATATATATATATATATAAAACTGCTAGTCATTAACACTAGCAAATAGTGTAGGTACTAGTATACTTGAGAAAATAGTGGACCTCACTCCTCACATCAAATGTAATTCTTACATGCTCTCCATCGCCAAAGATTCCAGATCTCATTTTCAAGTCTTGATAGTTTAAATGCGTCTCAGAGACCTTGTTGAAGAAGAATTATTTTCAAACCTCTCTCTCTGTCTCTCTCTCTCTCTCTCTCTCTCAAAGGTATGATGTGGCGATCCTTTCACTGCCCTATCTCTACTACCATCGAAAGTGCTCGGATGATCTGTATGTCCTTGTTCCATCATGTCTGACCTTCACAACTAGGACACGCTATGCTACTTTAATAATATCAGACTAACCACATTCCTCTCCCCCGTATTCCATCGGCGCGAAGTAAGTTCCACTGAAACAGCCTCTTCCCACGAACCACCGCCCCGTGGAACAGACTCAAAAGAGGATTTTTCCCCGATTATTACAATCTTAACCTGTTCAAGTCTACAATCAACCGTTATCTTACCCTCCTATCCATATAAACCACCCCTTAATGTAAACCTCGACCTTGAATGACCTCTTGGCCTTGTACCGACTGAGCCTTATCGTAAAAGAAAATCAGGTCGAAAATAGAGTACTATTGTCAGTAAATTTACACTTTAATATTTAAAGAAATTTGTGCGTAACTTTGGTAACTATATGTTAAATGAAATGCCATTTTGCGTAATTTATCGTAACCTGTATAATTCTCTCGACTCTTCCGTCGAATTCGACGTATGAGGTTCAAGCAGATCAGTTCCCAGGAAACTGACAGCCTGACGCCAGCTCATGAGATTTGATTATAATGGTCAAGGTTTTGGGCAGAACCATCCATACTTTTTGAAGGGTCGAATACAGAGACTTGTTGCACTACGTGCCACAAGGTCCCCAAACGACCCTTCGCAGGTTTTGAATTCAGAGTTTCCCTTCTCCTAGACCATTTGCCATCCAAGGCTATAGAACCGAGTCTGTTCTTCTATTTATCCATAGCTGGAGAGAGAAGAGGATTCACACCTTTCCCAAGGGTATTTGCACGTAAGTGAATGTAATGGATTCGACTGGAATTCGAACTCGGCTCTTCTCAATCCAAGTCTTTATACATTACTCCACCGTGCCTCCTACCCGTATAATATATATATATATATATATATATATATGTGTGTGTGTGTGTGCAGCGTCTTCTTAAATCCTGCTGTTCTTTTTTGTCTTTCCCTCAGCCCTTATTTTCAGTCTGCTCATTCTTTTTCACCCAATGAAAACCCCATCCTGCATTTTCATAGCATTATCGACTTGCTTGGGTGAAATGATTATAATGCGTGTGTGTTTATGATGGAATATCTGTCTGTGATTCTGTCTGCTTTTCTGCATTTGTCTGCCTTTTTTCTTCCTATCGCTGTCTCTCCCAAGGTCATTCTTTCTGTCTATCTCTCCACATATTTCGTTTTATACCCAACAGCTTTATGAAAGACTACGTGAACTTGTCAGAAATCCCGATTCCTACTTGTACTTCCAGCTGTCTTACCATTTATCCACCGCCGAGTGCAGTTGTTCTAACTGCGCTTCTCAACCGATATTATTCCGAATATTGGGTAGCTATTAACGGAATGGGCTAAAAAGCTTTCCAAACGCGGCTATTGTGTGATTGTTTAGGAATGGGGAGGCATGCAAAGTATCAAGAAATTATTCAAAATGGTAACAAAACTTACAAAGTCGTAAGGCTCACTGAAAGAAGCATATCTTTTAGAATAAAAGGCATAATTAATCGCGCTTAACTTCGTTGAATAAAACTGTTCTACTAGAACAATCACCCCCTATTCTTACCTTATATATACCCACGCAGTATATATATATATATATATATATATAATGTGTGTGCTTTACATTCTCTCTCACACACACATACATATAGCCTGAGGATTGCATCTAGCATGAAACACTGTCGCCTCTAAGTGTTGACTTCTATGTTCACTTTTATATTTACACACGCTCTATCTCTGATATTGAGCAATTTATCCCATAAATATAGCACATATTAAAACTATATTTCTTCATATATATATATATATATATATATATATATATATATTTCAATAAAGGTGCAATCAATTTACAAATTCCTGAATTATTCATACAAAAAACAAATACAAAGATTAATGATTTAATTGGCGAGAAATCCATCGTCGCGAACAATTCAAATAATATACAAAAACCCCGAAACTGTTTATGAATGAAAAGATCCTTTTTTTTTTTATAAATTTCTGTCGCATAAGTTATTATTTTTACAAGCTTTAGTCTGTTCCTACAGACATCATCAGGTATGGAATAGATTTTGTTCTCGTTTTTACTTTCAGTAATAAGAGGACAACGAAAATATATGTATTGTAATCCGAAAAATGCTATTGAAATGAGTTATTGTTTTTGGAGCGTGTAGTCGCAATGCTGAGTTTAAATTTATATATATATATATATATATATATATATATATATATATGGTCTGATAAAACCAGATGGTGCTATAAAAAGAAAACTATCACACACATCAATTCGGCATTTACTCTCAAAGTATCCTCCTTCTGTAGCCGCCCTCCCTTGAAACATTGAAAGTCTACTGATTTCAGAACCCTCTACGTCATTTCCACTGATGAAGGCATTCTTGAAACATTTTGCCTCATTAGCTGCCACGTCGTATTCTTTTGTATTGTCTCGACGCCTTGGAAAGAGGAAAAAAGTCGCAAGGGACTAGGACTGTGTTGGTGTGAAAGGACCAACTCTAGATCGTGACAGTCCAAGATTTTTATGTGACAAGCCGCTTCATTTTATCCCCTTTACCATAGCAACAACCACGATGTTTTTTTTTATTAGACTTTTTGTGTGTGTGTGTGTGTGTATATATATATATATATATATATATATATATATATATATATATATATATAACATCGATAAGTTGGTCGCCTTATTCTTAAAAAGCATTTACATAAAAATTATTTTTTGAATATAATGTGTCGATTTGGCACCTCACTATTAATCCCATGGAAATAATATTAGATATTGAATATTTAAGATTAAAATGTAGCTATTAGGTTGGTGCAAAAATAATGACGTAATAATGTCGTTTTTTGACGTTAAAAATAGATAAAAAACAACATTATTACGTCATTATTTTTGCACCAACCTAATAATAACTTCCCATTCATTGACGGATTTATTAGCACAAACACTTATGGGTGTGATATCTCTCTTGTATATAAGCACATACACGGGTTTTGGAAATAAAGCCAAAATGATGAAATTCATTAGCATACCCATGGTTAAATATAACAACGTTTCAGCCTTTTTATCTTTCGAACTTGATCAACATTTTTTTCGATCCGCTTTTCTTTCAACGGATTTTGAACTGAACCTTGGCTTAATCTACAGTGGTAGTTATCGTTGCATGGTCCATATCTGTGGATAAGGTGTCACGCGTTTTTGTATAGATGTGGAAGAAAATGGATCAAGAAAAATCAAACTCCGTAGATTAAATAAAAGCTCCAGTTCGAAATCTGCTAGAATTTATCCGAATCTGCAGACAGTTTATGAAGACCGGAGGAAATGTATTGATAATAAGAAAAAACGATGTGGAGAACCCAAATAATGTTAGTTGCTCATTTCAGAAAACCTGACAGGTTTTTAATGATTGCTCTTTTGCTCCATCAGTATAGTGGAACCCGTACATACATTCCATCGCTAAAGATGATGAGAAAATATTTGCTTCCCTGTACCGCTTCACGAGTTATCCTCTACAATTACAAGATCCAGATCAGGCCTTAAATCGAACACTGCTGTCATATTTAGTCGGGAGCTGTCCAGCCCACGCCTTCAAGTCTCGAAAGTGTCCAAATGCGTCTTAAAGTCCTCAAAGGTGGCAAATTATTCTCACCCTCTAAACGTGGACGTGGTAAGCCTCTCACTGCTCTATCGTTACTTCCCCGGAAAGTGCTCGGGCGAACTGTATTCCTCGGTTCCTCCAGTTGTTTATTTATTATATGTAAATTTCTTTCGTAATGTCTGTTAAGTTTAATAACATTATCGTTGAACGATGTTATTTAATGCTATTAAACTTATCAGACGTTACGAAAAAAATTTACATAAAATAAATAGACAACACTTGTCTATATTATTTAATGAAACGTGTATGAATGAAAAGATGCTCCCTAAATACACACACACATATATATATATATATATATATATATATTTGTTCAGTATTTTTTAAAGACAAAATCCTGCATGCATACAATTAGACTCGATCTTGGTGTTATATAATTTATAAATTATATATTTAATTATCTACTGCTCGAAACTGATGAAAATCCTCCTTTTCTGCATTTTATTTCTTTGCAAAGAAAAATACCGCTATTGAGACTTGAAAACGCCTATCTTAATATCCATTCATTAATTTGCTAGCTACAACTGCAAATCAACTCGTATGTATATTTAAAAAGAAAAGGGCTGTTCCGAGCAGGATTTTCAATTCATAAAAGAATAACAAAATTATGCTAATAACAGCTCTTTGCTGCATAAATTATTGCAGTTTCTATAGTTTTGCTTTTTATTTCTATTTATACGAATGTCTGAGATCTGTAGGTTGAAATCAAATTTTGAATGGATACGCAACGTATCAACTCACTTCCATGCTTGTTTTTGTAATTCAGTTTTTATTTTATTTTTGTTTTGCTGTTTTACTTGTATATGTAGCAATTCTCCTCGAAGCGTTTCTCTTCTATGTTCATGTCTTTAAAGTGTTTGTAACGGTAAAATCCGCCGCTTCATTCAGTCAGCTTTTGTCAAAGATTTCCGCGTTAATTTAACATAATGAAAATTCCGATTTCCAGAAGCACATAGAACAAAAGATCAATTGCAAGAAAGCAGAACCTGTGTTTGTCAACAAAAAGAACTTCGAACACTGAATTAAAGATATGAAAATGAAGCAAATGGCTGATGCTATCTTCCAGGAGAGTAACTTCCGGCGCCTTCTCGGACTAACGTTCGCTGCTGACATCAACTGGAAAGATCATATTTAATAAATGGCTAGGTCTGGTTCATTGTGTCCGGCTAGACAATTTCTCCCTAGAAACCATCCTACATATTTATAAGTCAACTATTCGTCAATGAATTAAATATTGCTGCCACATATGGCCTGGTACGGTTACTATATATTTAGAAAAGCTTGATGAAATCCAAAGTAAAATCTGCAATGTTATTGTTCCTGACCTGGCATTTCAGCTTCAATCACTTTCGCACCACCGTAATGTAGCTTTCCTGTATCTTTTCTATAAATACTTTTATGGTGATTGTTCTGGTGAAATTTCACCAACTGAGTTTGATTTTTAAGTTATTTTTATTTTCCACCCCCACAGAAAAATTGTATATACGGGAACTAGTTAGGACTTCATAGAGACATAGAAGTATTACGGTGACTGTAGTAATGAATGGTAAGAATGTTTTTGCTGCAAGGAATGTTGTGACTAAGTTTAACATGAGACAGACTGAAGACCTGCAATCCCCTACCTACTTTTTTGACCTTGTTATATTTTTCATTTTCAAAATAAATATACACTTTCCCCTATGGTTCCTATATTTTAGGAATTTAATCGCAGTACTAGATTGGCGGTAAGGTCTCATTTTACAGTTGAAGCGACTAGAAGAAACCGTAAGTTCTATGCTAACAGTTAATTTTCTCGCTAGTGGAATTCTCTACCGGCTTATTGCCTTTCAACCAAATATTACATTATTAAATATATTTAAAAATATAATGGAAATTATTTGAAGATAGGATATAACATATGGCAAGGGAATCCAAACGTATATTGGAATAACGAAAGATACCTTCCAAAAGCAAAGCAAAAACCTTAAGAAGCAGGAAAATTCTAATAGAAACAAAGAAAAGAGCTGAATTGCAAATCATATAAGTATTTCTCTATGGCAGTGCATGATGGTCAATCTCCTCATATATGAAGAAAATACTTGAGGCAATATGTTTCTACAGAAGGATTCTGTCAATAGCATGACATATAAATAACATGTAATTTTAATGGAAATTAAAAGAATAAGAAAAAACAGTTGGAATTTCTCGATAATGAGGAAAGAGGGTTTGGACAATTTGGCACTCACAAGCAAAAGAGAGATAGGTAGGTTACTCACTGCTTTCCTCCACCAATCTTCGGTAAGTAGATGCTAGAACCGCGAGAGGGCGAGACAAAGTTTGCTACGAGCTACACAGGGCATGAAGAAATAGTTATGATCGTTCATGTCCAGAAGGGATGCGTCATGTATAGGAAATTTCTGTTCAAGAAAGATATTCATATCGGAAAAAATCGAATTTAAACATTTCTTCATATGCCTTTAAGTGCATAAATGTAAAGAAAAAAAGCGCCTCCATTTCTTAGAACCAATGCTGCTTGCTTATGTAAATAACATCAACATTTCAAAGAAGGGGTTCAACTCCTGAACAAGGAAATGATCAATGAGTATTCTAAAATATTCTAAAAGTTTAAGACATTAAATTCTTAGACTTAGATTTTGATTTTGAACGAATTAATATATTAATGAGAAAATGCATTGAAATTGCACAGATATCAGAATACTTTACGGTAAATATACGTCCATAGAAATACTTGCCCATGGCCATATTAGGTTGAAACGCGAGTTCTAGTCCCCTCACCTTAGTTAACCAATGACATTGGACGTGGTCAGTTTTTAGAATGGGTGAACGCTAGTGTGTACGATAAGGCTAATTAAGTGACCAACATATCAGGTATTTGGGTATTGAACCACTGACTGTCAAAGAGCTGAAATTGATTTTGAGACGACACAATAAAAATACATTGTTCCAGTTCAGATCTAAAACAGGAAGGACACACTTTGTTTAAGAAACTCAACATAGACACACCCAGTGCTATTACGGCTGCAGTGAATATGATGTCTCTCAGACCCAAGTTGCAGGATTTCTGATCGGTATCATGATAATAAAGAATTTTCTAAAGAATTATAAACCTGTCCTAACTACAAGACTAAAACATTAACCTCAAAATGCTACCAATTTTTTTTTTTTTAAATTGGCTTGTCTGATCGAGACTTTCAGAAATATCTAAACTATCAAGATTACATCATGACTTTTTCAGGTAATCTTGTCGAAGACAATCCTTCTTCGAAAATTATCGACGGGCGCCACAGAATTACAAATCTGTAGCAGGAACTGCATTAACAACAGCAGCAACAGCTCAAATTGTTTTCACATGTAAAACGAAAAGAGAAAAAAAAATTAGATAATCAAGATGTGGACATTCCACACTAATTCTAATAAAAGGTTAGGAAGGACACATCGATCAGAATGTGAAAGGGCGATAACTGTGGGCTTGAAAAGTCCTTTTCCTGAGAAATTGTTTTAAAAGAAAGCTTTTTATGAATTGATAGTATTTCAGTATACAATTATTTATTTCAAAGTAAATTTTCCACTTATTATAAAAAAACCCCCACAAAACTTAAAAACCATCAAAGTATTTATTTTTCGGATACATTAATCAAAATGAAACTGAGGATTAAGAGTTAATCTTAACACGATAGACAGTGATTAGAAACGTGAAAGCTTTAAATAGGTGTTTTTGCTAGAAGCATATATATATATATATATATATATATATATATATATATATATATATCCGTCAGTGAATTGGTGAGCCGGTTTATAACTGCCGAACTTGTATGTTTACTAAATAGGGGTACTTCGATGTGGGGTAATGGTTACTTTTGCCCTTGTGCCACGTGTTAGCTTCGTTTAGAAAATCTACTGGTTAAATAACAGCTAGATTGGACCTTTGGGTGTAAGCGAATGACAACACACAATCAAAACCCGTTAGGTATGCAACAGAAAATCAATCTATTGCCTTTCCGAAAAAGCCATGGCAGCTCACAGATAAATTCAATCTGGCTAGAGTGATAATCGCTCACGTCTCGAAGGGACATGGCATTTAAAAAAAACAAAACAAACTATGTTGGATGTTTAATAGCCTTGATATTTTTTTTACTATATGATCATATCGAATAGTTAGCGGAGAAACCCTCGCTAATTTACGCAATGTAATTATCAGCCAATTATCCTTCCGGGGAAATAGCATTTTCAAAAAGTCAGATCCTTAAATCAGCCATATCTATTTCTTACATGTTATTATATTGGGATTAAACAAAGCATGTTTTAGGAGATGGTGTAGAACTAAATAGTGATTTTAGCTTGCAGGCTAGCTCCTCTTGTCTGTTCAGTATCTAGTAATTCGAAGAACTAGAAAGGGTAGTTGACGTATTTAGAAACAGTAATGCAATTGCTATGGTCCTAAATGCAGTTACATCAGTGCACCTGCTACTCAAGACGCACAAGTAAAGCTGATGGCGTAGATAGTGCTTTTTTATATAACGGAAAGTTTTAACTTTTCTGCTATTTTTTATGAGAAAATTAAAATGACATACTGGTTCATATGCAAGTAGCTTCGATTAGAGTAATTTTTTTAGCTGGCTACTCATTTAAGGTTTCCCGACGAAAACTTATTAAAAATAAGTTTCATCTAATTCTCTATTCTTTGACAACGTCTTGAAATGACGTAATTGTATTTTTTAACTAATGTATTGAATTCCCTGTTCCCTGAATTGAAAGGTTTTTCACTGTTATTCTTTGATATTGTCTCTGTTCTAATATCAAACAAGTTTTTTTTCTGCCCGTTACTCGGTGTTATCCTTTGATGTAATTTGTCTTCAGTTCCTCCTGTGAGTGCCACATTGTCTACACTCTTTCCCCGGCAGTAAGCGTCCCCGTCATTTCAAACGCCTTTCTCTGGATTGGTGGATGATAGGGTCTCTTATTGATACAGCTAAAGATTTGGGCTGTTCGTGACCACCCTTAAAAACAATATCATATCTCTTATATGTGATGAATAAAAAATAAAGACTCTCCGAATTCATAATTAATTCAAGGAAGTTCTAAAACAATCATGCTTGTTACTTATTAAGAGTAACTTTAATTTTGGTACAAGATGATATATATATGCATTCTCGATTTAAGATCCACCATCAAACCATTACATCATCATTCATATTACTTAAAGGCTAATTAAACTAGTTTTTTTTTGTTTTTTCGAAAAAGAATGCCACCCCGCCCGTCCGCTTGCGAGTGACTGTGCGCTTTGTGCGTTGAATTTCTGACTGTTTATCTGTATTGGGCCTTTTGATACTGGACCTGCGAATCGACATTTCGGCATTAATTTCTTCCCCTTCATATTCGAATTTAGACTTGCAATTTGTTTATTTCGTTTTGTCACTGAGCTGCCATATAATTTCTGAACGAATTTGAACCTATTAAATTCGAAATTATCGTTTCTTTTAGACACAAATGTTTCAAATGCTTCAAATTATGTTCACTTCCGTGACCTGCGCATTAAAGATGTTGGTGGTCATGACACTTCAGCCATTCCTACCTTTTATTTTTCAGGAATTTTTTAACCTTAAATATCCATTATTGTCTCTGTGCTAATATCTTTTCTAATAAACCTCTTCAACATGGTACTCTCTCTTATCCCTTTGTATTGAATATATTTGTTTTTTGTTCCTCCTGTGAGTGTTTCATTGTCTACGCTCTATTTCTTTAATAAGTGACCCGTTAGTTCAAACGTCTTTTTTTTTTTAGATTCTTTTATATTCCGTGTGAATTCAGGATATAGGCGATCATCGCCCTTCACATCTTTCTGTCCAGTGTAGCTCTTAAAAAAATTCTATCATTTTCTTATTTTTTCCAAACCCTGTTCCGTCATCCGTTTACACAAGCCAATCAAATATGTTACGCGCTGCTTTCCTATGTCCTGTGACTATCAGATTTTCCAAGACTTCCTTTCTCATTATGTGCCCCAGAAATTTCAAATGACTCTTCCTCAATAAGTTTCCTCTTTGAAAACCATTCTCTCCAAAATCTCGTCGTTGCTCGTATGTTCGGCCTATTGTATCCTCAGCGTCTTTCTGTAGAACCACATTTATGTTTCTTCAAGTGTCTTCGCAATCATTGGGGAGATTGCGCAGCAATTGCTGTCATACAGGAGGACGGATATCACCTAACAGTACTTATTCTTTGTTTCTAACGAAAATCTTCTCTGTCTTAATACTCTGCTTAGCTTTTGGAATGCATCTTTGTCCATCCCAATACGTCTTCGGATGTCAGTCACACTTTCCGTCTTCTGTTATAATACTTCCTAGATATTTAAATTTCTGTACCTCCTTGATTTTAGTATCCCCGGCCTGTAATTTGCATTCGGGGCCCATCCTTTTGCTGATAACAATGTATTCTGTCTTCCTGTAGTTCTAACTTAGTCCTCCCCGCTTTCCTTTTCTACCTTCTCTACTGATGCATTGAAATGTCGGTTAGTTAATTTTACGACATAGTTAATAGTGAGATTCAATCCTTGGACAGTCTGTACGGAATTAGATCCAGTGGAAACATTGAATTTTTTTTTCTACAGCTTATCAACCATTTGCAGGTTATTTGAAGCTAGACAATATTTTTAAGCTGTAAGTCTTTTTGGTAGATAATAATGATTTTACTGATACATGTCCTACTAATTAACTCATAGCTGGAGGGAGAGAAGAGTTGTATTCATACGTTTCCCAAAATATTTGTGAGTAAGTGAATATAACGAACCCAGCCGGGATTAGAACTTCGGCTCTCCGATTTTCAAATCCGAACCGTTATCCATTTCATAACTCGCGCATTCAAGTTTACAACACTTGGTATTCGCAAGTGGTCACCTATCTAGGTACTGACATGACTCGACGTTGCTTAACTTCTGTGATCGTAGAGAACCGTTGTTTCAATGTGATACTATCGTAAGCTACCGTGGAAACATTATGAGCAATAACTGAGCGGTACTAAATTGAAAAAAAAACTTGATATAGCCATACTCATGGTGAACAAGGTAAATCGTTGCCTGGAACAATTGATGAAACCCGGAGAGCACAGTGGCCGGAACGTTGTAATAATATCAAAGATATAGAAAATAATATTAATATAAATAAATAGCTCATCATCTCATAGATTGACGTCAGATAATTGTCTTTTCTGATATCTATATATATATATATATATATATATATATATATATATATATATTACACGCACACGCACAAGTGTATAATTGGTATAAAATTTCAGGAACCAAAAACACTATTCTTAAGAGTTCTCAATACAGAGTAGATCAAATAATATTTATTCAAAAATTATAAAATGATATATCACTACAAAAATAGCCATTTCGTTTCAACACTTCTCGTGTCTTGTTAAGTGATGGTGTAATCAACGCCATCGCTTGATAAGACACCAGAAGTTTTGAAACAAAATGGCTATTTTTGTAGTGATGTAATAACATATTTATATTTTTGAATATATATATATATATATAAACACATAGTACATCGATGTATTATATATACAGTAGATAGTTTAAAATATCTACGCTAAAAAATTTCCTCATTTCATAACATAGTTACCTCCCCTGACGTTTACATTATAAAATTTAAATCGTATCGTACATAACCTTAGCTTCTTTCAGTTCACACGTAAAAAATTAAGATGAACAACTGACAAAAATGAGATGGATTTAACAATTTTTGTCTTTGAAAAAACACCACCCTGATGATGATATTGTGCTAATGTTGAAAGTACTCAAAAAATGAATAGGAACCCATTGAAAACAAGAAGGCAAAACTTGTCCACATTTTTCAATGATACATGTCAGTGTATTGTTAGTGCATCGGTCTGGGTGTGGGGCGGCAATTAAAATGTACATATTTTTTTTAAACAGCCTCATGTGAAACTAGTAGCAATTTTTTGTATGAATACAACGGCTCTCAATCTCAATCTCTCAATGCATGTTACACCCACCATGTATGTATGTATTGTACATTTTTCTGTGTTAATTTTAAATTAAATCTCCCGTTGAAGCCTGAAGAGTGAGAGCGAAACCGGTTGCTTCGCCCGTTTTTAATGTCTCGTAATATTAAGTTTTATACTTTTATTTCGATCATATATATATATATATATATATATATATATATATATACACTGTTATATTTAAACATTAAAGTAATATAAAAAACGTAATCGAGGGAAGTTGGCACTCACAGGGTGCATCCCCACATTTGCGAAATTTTACTGTACCATATTCAGTGAATATTTAATTTGAGCTTGTGTCATCCTAAAACTTATTAAATGACAAATAGGAAACTATATCACCAACTTGATATTAGTTCATTAGTCAGACGAAAAAGCAAGATTTAAAATATTCACAAGCCTAGCAGTCTATCATTAAGCCGCGATTACATTTCAGAAGTTTAAACCAGTAGATGGAACTTTAAAAGTCAAGTATTTTCGTCGTCGTTGAATAATGAGGAGTGGCACTGAGTCGAAATGTTTTAATCGATTGCCTGTTGGATAATGAGCGCTAGTGAAAATCTGGGAATAGGCGAGCCAGGATATTTTTGTCGATTTTTTATGATGATTAGTAACGGTTAGAAATAACGGGCAACCGCTTCTTAGACAACAGATCTACTGTGTTCTGGTAGGACAAGCATAAAACCCAGATTTTATTTCGAGCCGGTCTCAGCATCTAAAACTGCGCCTTTGTCTGAATTGTCTCGATTATTATCGCTTGACAACCTACTCTGTGTGCGTGTAACCATATCAATGGTCGTTTCCTTTTCTATAAATGAACAATTATGTTCTATGTGCCTGAACTCGTAAGAACGTAGGCGATTATGGACCTTCACAACTTTCTGTGCTTTGGCAGCTCTTAGTATGTTGACGTCCTTTTGGCACCTCTCCTAATCCATGTTCTGTTCTGCCAACTGTTTACACAACCTAGTTAGATTGGATATTCGATATTTTCCCATGATTTATTTTGCCTTCAATATGCCCTACGTGAGTCACATTCTCTAAGCGCTCTTTCCACATTGTGTGAATTAGAAATTTCAAATGTCTCTTTCTGATTTCAAACCCGTTTTTCTTATATTTTCCCTAAAACCTCGAGTTCCTCATACGATCACCGAAGTTAAGCATTGTAAAGTCTGCTTATTACGTAGATGGGTAACCGCTTGGGAATATTCGCTGCTGTACGCTTAGATGTGCTTTTGGTGTAAGGGATAATAGCTCCGATTTAATAAGAGGGGACAAGTGTTCAAAATCCTATTGGATTCTTTATACCCAATTATGCGCAAATAACGTTAGGGAAAAAGTATAGCTGCACATCATCTTTCCCCCTGCTATGGGTTAATTATTAAAATTTGTGACACTAAACTATTATTATCTCCAAAAATTCTTATAGTTTGAAATTTTTTTCTGGCTTTAAATAACTTGCGAACGGTTGGTTAAGCGTAGAAAGTCAGCCACTCGATCAATCACATCTTACTGCATCTACGAGAGGAAGAAAAAAAAAAAACAGTATTTCTCCATGCGGATTTGCGAGTAGCCCAGCGGCTATCGGCGTAGATTGTGGCATAGTCGAATCGATTTCAAATTTCAGTAGGGACATTGCACGATATAATGCATGTTCTTTAGCTAAGACGTTAAGTAAGTGTCTTTCGTGACGTATTTGAATCGTAAATGCATGAACTTTTGACTGACACAAGTGAGTGATATACAAATGTATTAGCGTTTATTTATAAATTCAGTCGATTCATAACTTCCGTTTGTGTTTGTCATCTCCATTCTTTAAAAAGTTAAGTAAAATTACATTCCATTTAGTTATGTCCACCAACATTTGCAATGACTTATCACTTACGGGCAGCTTTTCGTCACCTTTTGAGTAACATTCCGCACGTTCTTATGTTAAGATTTTCAACGATTTATTCAAAAGCCCTCCCCCAACGAAAGCGTCTTGCAGAGATTGAAAGTAGTAATAATCGGTTCAGATGAATATTGTCGGTGGCCTTGCACAGACCAACCGAGTTCCAAATTTTTTTCTTACATTGTTCTTTATGCATTCCACCTTTTATTGTGATGAGGGAGAGCAATCATCTTTTCCTATTGACGAACACAGCCTAATTTCTTGGCAATAATTCTATGGACATATTGCAGCTGCTGGACGTATAAATGTGCTTTATGCGTTCCTTCGCGCGTTAAGAAATGTAAAGGCGAATTAATTTTATTCCATGTAGTTCAGATTTTGTCGTAGTTTGTCATTTTTCAATCCTCTGCCTTTCTTATTGAACATTGTCGTAGCCAAGTAATTTTTCATTATTTTTTACAATATATTTTTGGAAGGATATGTAGGATGATACATTCATCATTACAATTGGTTTACTAAAACAGAAATTACTTATGATACAGTGTAATAGTAAATAATCACTTTATTCCATATTTTGTGATTAAAAATTCATAATAATAATAACGTGATATTTTAACTTACAAACTAAAATCGTGGCATTTAATTCATTCTACTTTCATTTTCCTTTTGTAAGCTTAACAATTAATTATTCAGTTTTTCGTGACGTTCGAAGGACAAACGAAAGTTAAATCTGGTGACTGAATATCAGGAACATGTAGCATTTTGGATTCATAGCTGGTGTTATATGTGCATATTGCACAAATGACTGGGGACGATAAGGAAATTTTATAGTTAAAATCAGATGATGTCATGGCAGCTTCGAGTAGGCTGTCAGTGAATAAGGATATCAGCGTCATCTTTGATGACGTCGTGGTACACAGAAACATTATGTCCGCCATCAAAAAGGATGCCACCATCAATGCCGTCCAGTGCATTCGTAATGCAGTATTTGTTTGAATGTAACGGTTTCAAGGATGCTCTTCCGGGCTCCCCATATCCACATACATATAACGATAGGCTCTGATCGGCGAATGCGTACCGTCTGATTGAATGAATATGCGCTACTCGACCAGCCGCTGATTTCCGCTCTAACGAACAAACAACAGAGAAATTGCAAGCTAATGGAATGATTTTCTTTTTTTTTCTTCCTTTTTTTTTTCTTCCTTTTTTTTTTCTTCCTTTTTTTTCCCTTTTTTTTTCTTTTTTTTTTCCTTTTTTTTTCTTCCTTTTTTTCTTCCTTTTTTTTCTTCCTTTTTTTTTCTTCCTTTTTTTTTTCTTCCCTTTTTTTTTTTCATTTAAGAACTAATTTTCGTCGCAAACTGCTTGAAATTTTGTGTGTATCACCTCCTTGTATTATCTGTGGATATTTCGTGTTTAAAAAATACAAACTTTATTAATGATTATTTTTAGTCCTTTCGAACCGAATACGAGAGTTGATAAAAAACATATCGGGATTGTTGCCATACTAATGGAGTTAGTCAGCATGGCACCGATAGAGCCTGAATTCTGTTGAACAGACACACTAAGTTACAAAGTTCTCACTAAATTCAGTGTTTGGAAGGAAAGTACGTAGAGTGTGATCATCTCACCACACCATAGAGGTTCTGTCTGTCATCAGGGCTTGTACAACAGTTTTCAGTAAAAGACAACATTCCCCATATATGAGAATCATAATATTTCTCAGGTTTCGCCTCTTTTGATCTTTTCCTCTTTCCAGAAACCAAATCTCACCTGAAATGGACAACATCTCAAGAAATCGAGGCATTCCAAGAGAATGCAGCGAGGCAGCTTCTCTCCATCCCCAAAAACAGTTCCAAGAAGGATTCCGTCAATGGAAACTACACCGGATAAAGTATGTGGTTTCGAAATGCGACTACGAAGGAGATTAAATGGCGAATTGATGTGTTCTTTAGTTTTCTATTTATAGCACCAGTTTCGATGCTTTTTGATCAGCCCTTGTACAAACTTGAACGCACAGTAAACTTTACATGGATCAGCTAAAGTTTATAAAAATAATTAGACATATTACAAAGTTAATCAAAGTTGTTTTCTGTTTTTATTTCTATGGATAATCTATCACTTAATGCTCTGTTTTGCATCTAAATTGTATGCGATTATCCAGCAACCACTGCCATGTAGATTTGATATTTCATTGTTGTTCATCAGTCTTTCTTTAGTTTTCAATGATTTTTTTTTTTCACTTCCAATTATTTTCTGGGAGAATTTTTGGTTCCTTATAAATTACTAATTAATTAACTGTTTCCATTTTTCTCATTTTACTACCACATCTATGGTCGATACCTGCTGCAATCATAAAATAAGAAACACTGATTCAAATCTCAATAATTTTATTTCCTATTCCCCATTTTGCCTATAATGGTCGCTGAAAGTATAGAAGTCCAGCGGTATTATAAAAAGGAAAGTCTCGCACTAGGATTAAACGGGAAAAAAAAAGCATAGTTTTCAGAAAAGTCTACAAGTTTGACAAATATCTATATTGTCATAGTAGCGAGCTAATAGAGATCACTAATACCCGCAAAGGCCAAAACTATGGACACAATCTATGCAATACGGTCAGGTTTACTGTAAAGGCCGAAAACAATCTATGCAATACGGTCAGGTTTACTGTAAAGGCCGAAAACAAAAATAAATCTTTTGTACATAGTAACTTGAGCTTAGGTGGATATTGATAAATCACAGGTTTAAGAATTAGTCTTTGTTAGATTGCAATAATTTCCGTTGTCATAAACAACCTTTCTATAAACGTAATCAAATGTCTGTTTAAGCGTGTCACTGATTAACTACAAAATATAAGTTTTTGAAAATCTGAATTAAATGTGTAATTAAAAGAAATGTTTTCCTTAGATATGATCAAATGTTAATGGGTAATTTCTTTAAGGCGCTATTTAATGGGTCAATTCTTTAAGGCGCTATTTAATGGGTCAATTCTTTAAGGCGCTATTTAATGGGTCAATTCTTTAAGGCGCTATTTAATGGGTCAATTCTTTAAGGCGCTATTTAATGGGTCAATTCTTTAAGGCGCTATTTAATGGGTCAATTCTTTAAGGCGCTATTTAATGGGTCAATTCTTTAATGGGTCATTTCATATGAGCCATCTCTTTAAAGTTCTAAGTTAAACCTATCTTTTACTTATGGTATTTGGTTTAACAGGTCTCCAAGGTCTTTCAATCCAAACACTGTGAAAAAGCAATTATTCAGAACTGATCATCTAAAAATAAATTATTAAACATGTGCGAGATTTGATCAGCGTATGAGTTGACAATTGAACTTGTTTCAAGCTCAGAAGGGCATAAAAATCTTGGAAAAAAGCGTCAAGTTAAACCTGTCTATCACTTATTCATTTCAACAAGTTTTCAGTAACTTTCCAAGCAAAAAGTGTCAGAAAAATCATTTTGGCACAAACACTATATATGAAGAGCCTAATGAGATTTTGGTACCTTATTTATGCTAAGCAATTCTATCGTTCTATCATATTAGATATAGCAAACGATTACATTAAAAAACTGCGCATCTAACTTAAGTTATTGTTTAGAAGTAACGAGAATTTTAATGAAATTGAAGAAAATTTGTTTTCATTAATTAACGAAATTATTTCAAAATAATTAATGAAATAATTATATTCAAAATAATTATAATCAAGTTATAATCAAATAATTAGATTCAAATTGTATTTAATTATATTCAAAATAATTTGTGACAGAATTAATGGAAATATTATTTATAAATAAATGAACATTTATTTTGTAAACATCATGCTAAGGATATTAATGTGCTATCAATTTAGGTACATAAAACGATTTCAATAAAAAAATATACATATAACTTAAGTCAATAATTGTTCAGAAGTAAGGAACATTTCTGATCCATGTAAAAAAAAAACTGGTCTGAGATGTCCATGAAAAGCAACTAACCTGAAGTGTCAAAGATCATCAGAGCAAATATAGTGGGACTTATTATCTTCAGCCTGGCTACCCGTTGTCAAACGTGATCCTCTGCTCAGTCCCATTTGTCTTTTTGTAACCTGTGAGTAAACTTACAGTTAAAATACGCAAATCACAACGGCCACGTCTCGATTTGAAGACCGTTACCTCCTCATATAGAGGACACAAACCACGGCTGAATAATCCAGTCTGCTCTCTTATTGAAACCATAGATGAAGTGAATGTGGGAAGTGACTGATGTGCATTTCTTATGAAAGTAAATGTAAGTGCCTCGATTGGATTTAGAACCGTGCTTTCTGATTTCGCGTTCGATACCTCTAATAGTGACACCAACTGCACATCCCGTGAAATCTATGCCAGTCAAGAATTCTTTATACTCGACGATACTTCCGCCTTCCATCAGTATCACTGATGCTAAAATGTAGGAAAGTGACTCGTTGCACCTCTAGGGCTAACGGTTGACGTAGTGGAAAGACCATAATGAATTCATTGCTACATCAGCTGCCATGAAATTTGGTTTACAGTGTCGTGCCAGACAATTTATCTCTCTAGAATCTATCTTACATATCTATCTACCATTGCTGCCACCGATGTTCCAGTGCTCCTGCTATATATTTAGATATGTTTGGTAAAATCCAAATAATCACCAAGAATATTATTGGTCCTGATCTGGCATCTCGGCTTCAGTAATAAAAGTAAAGTTGCCTCACTGTGCTTTTTCTATAAATAATTTCATGGTAATTGTTCGGGAACTAGTTAGTATTCTCATAGAGACAAAGAGGTATTATGGTGATTGTTGTAAGAAAGGTATGTATGAAAGTCTTGTTTTGGTGTAAGGAATATTGTTTGTGCGATTGGGTCAGTGTTTGTGGCTAGCTAAGTTACAGTTAAGACAAAAGAAGACCGCCCAATCCCCACTTCGACCACGTTCCACATTTCTGTATTAAATAGAATAAATATCGCTCTTCGCTATAAGTCCTAGTCTATAAGAATTTAAACGAAGTACTGGACTGTCGTCGAGCTCTATTAATTTGTAGCTGATTTGGGTAGATAAAACCGCATGTTCTATGCTAACAGTTTCTTTTTTTCGCACTTATCGCTTATAGAAATCTCTTCTGTTTATATGCTTTCCAGTCAACTTTTATATTCAAAAATTTAAATTCATTTTCAATTGCTATTTACTGTCCCCATTATTACCTTTCTGTTTCCATTTTCTAGTTCATCAAAACCCAGTAATCCTCGTGTCTTAGTGGCTTTACTAATTTGCTTGGGGTGAAATCGATTAAAAACGACGTTAGAAAAGGTACAAATCCCCATTAATTTTATGAATCTAAGACCCGTTTTCACAAGGAAAGTGGATGCCCTGTGTGGAAGACCCAAATAACGCTATAGTGGCATGTTAGTTGATCTTTGAACACCTTTATCATTTGCGTACACATTATTCAGAGAGATGCAAGCCTCTACATTGTGGCGTGATTTAAAGAAGTGTGTCCTTATAGGAGAAATAACGTTTTCATGGGAGAAGAACTAGGAGGAGGTGCATGAATGTAAGAAAAACCGCTGCGATCAGACTGTGGAGAAAACGGGAGGACGGTCAATCGTTTCCGTCTTTTGACGGTGGCCATCACTGGCCGGAGCCTAAAGCGTGCTTCACAACGTCTCCCGACTACATCAACAGAGAACATTTGGATCTGCTCAAGATCATAAATAGAGAAAGGTAATTAAAACCATTCTTGCAACACAATGATACTTTCATTTTACGTCAGTGATAACTGTTGCTACGTTACTTTCTCTGGCTGCCGGATAACAAGGGAAGGTTAACTCACGTACTTCCACACATTGTAGAAAAAGATAAAAAAAATATAAAAGTGAATTAGATTGGGATCTCTGAAAGCGACAGCAGACCATTTCCGTATATTTCCAGAGAAATCCTGGCAATTTACACATAATAAATAGAAAGGAAATTTGTAGAGATCCATGCTTAGCTAACTTCTGAATGGGCATGTTATTTTAAAACTTAACAGCAATTTTTATTATTATTATTATTATTATTAATAACCTAATTGAGCGCATGGCTTTAAATTGTAAGCATAGTGAAATATCAACTCACTGGCTGCATTCGGTCAAAATTGTGTTTTCCGACAAAGTTCGAGTTATAATGTGTATAAACATATTTAAACGATCAGGTTCATTAATCTTTGAGTGAATATTGAAGTCGCAATAGTACAGGTAATTAATATTATTATCGCAATCGTTTGAAATCCGTTCATGAGCCATGTCTCGACATTAGGCGTTTTTTTTACAAAGATCTACTTTTACTTACGTAAGTTGTTTTTGTTTTTATTTTTTTTAGTCACATTTTGGAGAGACCCAGTTAGTAACAACCCCACCCCTGCAGAACACTTGAATTAATTTGTCAAACCCAGCACTAAAATCGCCATCGTTTTCTTCTTTTTTTTCCTGTTGAGTGCATGTAACAATGTTATTAATAATTATGCCATCGTACGAAGCAGAAATAATTTTTAACGCAATTTCTGCTTTTCGACTTTTAATGCAAATGTAATAACGGTAAGACAGATCATATTTTCTTCTTTTTTTTTTTTCGCAAAAGTTTTCAATTGAGGAGATTAAATACATTTAATTTTTGAAATTTTAATTAATCTATTTCATCATTTTTGTGGCATTGTCATTCAGCCAAGTTAGAATTTATCTATTTAAAGCAGATTTCACTTTAGTTTGATTAGGTCGTTCAACTTTAGGACATATCTACCCATGTAAATATGGCGCTACATCTGGATAATTGAGTATCTATTGGACTGAGAATATCAAACATTTTCAGGTTAAATAAGGTCGTAATCAGCATTTTCATTATTTATATTAGTCTAATTTGATTCGGGAATAGGCAATTATCTTTTGCGTATATTTTAGACTGTAAGTATTTACTTTGCGGGAAGGCAGTTTTGTGTGCCGGGTGATGGACCCTTTTCAGGAATTTGTGAATTCTAAAAGCGACAGTGTAGTTGATTCCAGGATAGTTGAAAACTAGTCGCCTACAGTTTTTTACTAAGAAAGCGTAGCTTAGATGTGGCACAATGCAGAGACTATTGGGAGGATTGATTCAGTTGTAATAGATCTAAAAAGAGAAGTTCTTAACCATTACCCTACCTCACAGTATCCAAACTTCTAGTGTATATTTGTTCCTTTAAATGTTTATTTGTGTAGGAGGTAAACAATGTTTATATTTTAGTCTTTGCATATTTACTCGATTGAGGTTTAACATTACTGGGTGTTACTCATATGCAGGGAATGTATTCGGTTCCTTGGGCAAACATATCAATTCCTAACTTATATTCTTTTTTTCAAATTCTATCTGAATTTTGGGGGTGATGCATTATAATTTACATTATTTATACGCGAACTACTGTATTCAGTTGTGTTTTTCATTATTGTTATATTCCGTGATAAGGGAATAAATACATCACACCAGTTGGATAATATAAGAAAGGTTTATTATACACAACCAGTACATTATGAAATACGGTACAGTTATACACATAAGTCAATCTAATAGTGAGTGACACTATTTGGAAGGTCGGACGTGTTTGCATCGTCTCGCTCTCACTCTTAATATTTAACAGCCCCCCCATCCCCACCATGAGGGATGTATGTGGCACAAGGCAGAGTTTACAGTGGGTTCTCCGAGTCCGTAGGTTCGGCCAAAAATATTCCCTTAGAACCCGCATAAGCGGGTTCAGGGTCTATCTACCTCCCCGGACGAAACTTTGCCTTTCGGCAAAGCCTCGTCCGGTTTCCTCTCCGCTCAAAGCAAAGAGTTCGACAGTGAAGAACAGAAGAAAGCTCTATTCTTGCTCTCACTCTTTCCCGAGTCTCGCGTAGACGGTTGACTATATAGGTACTTACTGCCTATAGTGTAATCATTCATAGGGGTGTCTGGTTATTCCATTACATCAATTATCATAATGTTTCGGTCGTTAAACTCTCCGACTTTCACTAGGTGATGGGCGATCTGTGTAACCTTCACGGAACATTCTACCTCCGTAGATTATCGAGGTAAATAGCAATAGGGATGTTCCGATTTTTTTAAAAATATCATAAAACCGAGGTCGTAATTTCAAGAGTCATTCACATCGCAATACACAACTACCTCTTTACTTAGGAAGATTTATATAAAATATTGTACAATTGTTTCGTGGCACAAGGCCGAGGGGGAAGTGGGAAAGGCTGCATCCACTGCCTATCCTACACCTAGCTAATGTAATTAGGGCCACATTCGTTCTGAGAATTTTAGCACTCACCAAAAAAAAACTATCCTTCTCCATTAAGTCCCAAATATACCACAATGCCGCATATTCACGGGGATCCTACTAAAACACCAAGGACATAAACATTTCATATGTACAACTGTTTCTATTTTTCCTTTTTTTAACTTTTTTCTTAAAAAAAAAAGTGTTAAAGCCTTTACAAATATCTACAAACAATACTGTGGGCAAATGTAGCGTTCTTTTATTGAAATAAGGAAGGTTCTGATTGGTCGAGAATAGGAGAACAAACAGTTAGCATATTTCGATGTCTACTAAAGTCGACCTTAAATTGATTCGGATTTTCTTTTTCGACAAACAGCACAAAGAGTATAAATTCTTTTACAGTGTAAGAATTGGTTTTCTTCTTATTTTCCACAATTAGATAAAGAGTTCAGTAAAAAAAAAATAAAATAAATTGAAGTTCATGCGAATCTGATGAAGACCGGAAGACGCAACAGCCAAAACGTTGCGATAATAACAAAGGTGTGAAGAATATTTTTTAGTATTTTTCCGCCTCTTTGTCATACTAAAAGTAATAAATTCCATTAGCTTAATGCCACCCTTAAGTTATTAAAGAAATATTTCTTTAATAAGAGAAATGCTTGTAGCAGTCTATTAAACAGTATTTTCTTTACAGATTTGTGTTGCACAAGTGGTTAGCGTTAATTCCTGTCAAAACGGTGCTTTAACTACAAGCATTGATTAATTTTTATACTGAATGCTGAGGCTTTAAGCGAACTAGCTACCGATGCATACATTAAGACACGCCATACGATATTAATCATCATAGAGTTATAAAGTTTGTAGGTTGACGTTAAAGTCTGTAGGTCAATTAGTCAGTATTTTATTGACTAGCTGCTTTCAATCGGTCGATAATGAACTGATTGGTCGACGATTACGCTAATATAAATCTGGGCGATTTGTCAATAATTCGCATGTGCACATATCGTACATAAAAGAACTTTTATATCGCCAGTTTACTGGGTTACAGGATCAGAGTTACGATAATTTAGTTTCTGAATGAGTTGGCGTACTGCTTCCTTGACCAATTATTTAAGATATTCGCAAACCAATTTGGTTTTGAATGATAGATACGTGAAGAGGCATATTTATAACCACGCCAGTTGCTTCACTAGACAGTGGGTCGTTTTAATGATTACTAAAATAAGTGAATAGATCCATAATTATTGGTGAAAGCACTTGCACAAGAAATGAACTGATCGGTGCGGTTGTCTCCAGATCAACTGCAACCTGTTTGTGTGGCTTATTTGAGAAACGTTACATTGCATCTTTAACGTAAATCTTTTTTTTTCCCTGTGAACATATTTGCATCCGACAAATAAGGGAACATATTATATATTTAATTGAATCGTAAATTCTATTTTTCACTAGATTTATCTTACGGATTCCACTTTGCTCTTTGAATCATGCATGGGTGGCGTTACTCAACATCTGGATATTTATACATTACATACATTTCGTTTAACAGATGAGTTTCATTTAAAAATGCGCTATTTGATACGAGTAATTCTTTAAATTGTATGAAGAATAAATGCTAATAAAATCTAACGAGATACAACATTTTAAATTGTTTGAGACGTGTGACAGAACAGGAACTTAAATATTGAGTATCTTTCGGAATGACAATGTAAAGGGTTTCCTTGTTCAATTATTTATAACGTTTGCAAACCAATTTGCTCTACCCAGTGCGTCATAAATATTTAGACATTATTTAAAGATATACAAATCCCCCCCACCAAGTTTGCAAGGACTACACGACCCTCCTTGATGTCGATTCCAAATTTCTTTTCTATGAGGATTATTGGAAGTAGGATTCTATGACTTATTGCTTATTATATCATGGTGCACCAAAGCAACATTTTTTTTCTGAAAAAATATATAAATATTTTTGAATATAAAAAATGAGTGCCAGTTTCAAAATAATACTTGTATATTGAGAGTTTTCCAACGACCCACAGGTAGGACAAGCGTGAATCTATATTGTAAAATTGAATCAGGTACCGAGCTACACACCGGTGTGTCGTGGGTAATAAATACTATCTATGATAATATTTTCTAAGCGTAGCTTATATGTAGCACAAAGCCCAGAGTATGGGTACCTAGTGAGGATCGAACACACTCTTCAGTCATAAATGACCTAGCTAGACCAGCTTGCTAATCATTACACCACGACTAGACGCCCAAAGTTTATTTTCTAAGCGTAGCTTAGATGTGGCACAAGGCCGAGAATATGGGGCACCTAGTGAGGATCGAACTCACTTTTCGGTCGTAACTGACCTAGCGAGACCAACTTGCTAACCATTACACCACGACTAGGCGCCCAAATACTATCTATGATATCCTTGCCTCATATATGAAACTGTTAAAATAGTACCAAAATTAAGATAGTGTTGGGACCCGGCAAAAACAAGAGAAATGAGTCTTCGGATCCAACGTCCATGCCTATCAATAAAAATCTAAATATGGACAGATTCCTTATGCAAAATTTGAAACGATTTTTACCGATAGGCATAGACAGTTTATGTTTAAAACGTTGGATCCGAAGACTCATTTCTCTTGTTTTTCCCGGGTAAAAATATGGCAACAAAGATGAGAACGATAGTCGGAACAATGTAAATAGGGTTGACATAAAGCTTTTCAACATTCATTTATTTGTCTTATTGTTTAATTTAATATGGCTACTCAAAAAAAAAAAATTAAATCAATTTGTCATATTGGAAAGGTCACGTATGAACAATTGCGAATGATCAAAGAGTTTAATGTTTGTGAAACAGTAGAAGAGGCGCAAATAACCTCACCAAATCTAATTCAAGGAAATAAACGCTTTCTTCATACCAGAAGAATGTTCGAAACCGTCAAGAAGAGGATGAAAGATCAATCATAGAATATGCATATTCATAAGACCGTTTCATTCTTGATGAGAGGGTGGGTCGATCTAATTCCACTAGAATAAAGGAATTGATACATAATTGTTGGTAAACTCTCTCAAACCGTCTTGATCAGTCTCTTTGCATATCAATCAAAATGCAACTTGATGTTGTTAATTAAAAGAAGTATTTACAAATGTGTTGATGCATGTAGAGGTTTTACTGAATCTCTATCACCTATGGACATATATTGTATCCGTGTTGTCATTCACCATTCACCCAAACTTCGTGTAGTTCCATCAAAATTATCAGTCAATAAATATCTCCACATATCTGTTCGTATAAGTAACGACTCCGCATTAATCACCGGATTATCGCTTACAATACCTTATATGACCCATCTGACTCGCTGACCAGGCTCAACGTGGCTTATCTTCGGTGTTCAGATTAGAATTTGTGAATCAACGTGATATGGAAGAAATATATCAGGTATACTTTTTTTTTTATTCTGGTTACTTGAAGGTAACTACTGTTTTTCATATGTAACTTCTATATTTAAATTTGCATTCTCAATCGGGCAGTGTAGATGCAACTCAATAGATGTTTTATAAATCTTGAAGCCTTTCGTTTTATAGATGCACCGATTTCAATAAATAAATTTTAAATCACTATTTACATTATTCGGGCTATTGTCCCCAACGTTTCGCCGTATTTATTACTACTTTTCGGCCGTTGTACGCTCCGGCCTTCTTTAGGTGGTTGGAATGTTGAACTAAACCCTTTATTTCGCTCACTGGGGTAGACTGTTCTACTTCCACGTGCCATGTCCGTTGTCAGTTATCTCCTGTTAATTCCCCTGTCCACGTTCTCCACTTCCTTAACCAGGTATTGAACTCACACTCTTTGGATCCTGTCACTGGATTTAACTAACGCCTTTATCCACTGTGCCATGTGTCCTTGTAATAAATATGGCGACAAAGATGAGGACAATATTTCGAATAATGTAAATAGTGCACATAATACCTCATCTCAGAAATATAGACATATTTTAAATCTTTGAGGAAAATAAAGGACTATTGCCATATAATCTGATACTTTTATAGTAACAAAATTAAGCAGTAGGAATGGAAGATTCTTTCGTCTGTTGCCGGATTCAACGTCCTTTCCGTCATTTTGACAGGATTAGTGGATTATCCCTTGGTTGCTCTTTAGGATTGTGTTTTCTGGTTTATTATAAAGTATACTTCAACTCGATACTCCTAATATCTCCGTCTGAAATATGAATTTTATTTACTAATTTTTTTGTTTTTACTCCCAAAAGGAGTATATTATCATCATTATTATTCGGCCATAGTTGGGTTCATTGAGCCACTACGAATGATCCTTTCTTTAACTGTATAGTATGTGCTACGCCGTGGATACATACAGTTTTGAATTCAGAGTTACTTTCTCCTAGACTAGCTACCACTCAAGGCTATAGAACCCAGATTTTTCTTCTATTTACCCATAGCTGGAGAAGTGAATTCATAGCTTTCTCAAGGGTATTAGCACGTAAGTGTCTGTAATGGATCGGGCTGGGGTAAATAGTTTCATCTGTCGCCCGGTTTACACTTCTCCCCATTCTTTTGAACAGGAGTAGAACTTTATTCCTTGTTTCCCGCTTGCAATTGTTTTCCCGTTCCTTTTTAATGTCCCTTTATTATCTTTCGCTTTCAGTAGTCCTTTACTTTTAGTTATATTATCGCCTAGCTTGGGGGTGAAAAGGTTAATATATATATATATATATATATATATATATATATATATATATATATATATATATAAAAATTTTTTGTTATTAAGGGAAACGTGTGTCAATTGGATGCGCACAGTGGTTGCTTTTCACAATAACTTCAAGGGTTTCTGAAAAAGCGGAATGTTTTTGATCAGACCAAAATTGAAGACCTCTTTGAGATACCTCGGCTAGGGCAATTATGTCCATCATCAAAAAGCAAGGTGTTAACTCAATACAGTCGCATGAAACTCACTAACACCTCTTTCTACAAAATCTGCTTTGAGCGTCTGATAACTGGCAGAAATAACAGATGAATGAAATTAAAAGGATGGCTTGGAAATGAATGATACGTTGTTGATCTAACAGGCTTTAAGTAAAGCTTTTTCATGCCGAATTTCATGTGAATGCGCAATCTGCCATGAGCGTAGATACCGTCAGATATATAAGTATATAAACATAATATCACATGAATCATTATCAACTTCTGTATACGAGGGTAGGATTAAAAAGTTAATAGTCTGACTATAAAGGTGTGATGTTAGAGCTGTGAAATCTTGGATGGATCAATTTCACCTATTCG
>CAHIKZ030001361.1:322500-350000 GCA_903632075.3 Acanthosepion pharaonis | reverse complement strand
ATTTTTTTGCGAAAAATCTTCATCGGCTTCCCTTTGTTCGTGCACACAACTGATGAATGTACGGCGTTCCAAACGGCCATATTCTCGTGCACTGCAGCAATGTTTTTAGCTGAACGGCGTAAATAAGCACACAATGGTGTTTTCACATCTGCCACAGACTTAGTTTATTTGAATTTAAGAACAATTTTTTCCAATTGATCACTCGGTTGGTCGATTATGTTGACCATATCAATCGTGAAGTACACGAAATGTGTTATACTGGAACACACCTATTCTATAGTTAATAGACTCTCCCACCTATAATAGGTAGTAGTAGCAGTCGCCAGGGAGCTCAGTGAGTTGGTCAGTCAGTCGATGTCGGACATTAAAATATCAACCACCACAACTAGATTGCTGCGTCATTAACTGTTATATCAAGTTCCTAAAGTTTTGTACGTCGAACCTTTTTAGGACCGACTTAGTGAAATACAAGCCTCCACTGTTAAACTACTCTATAACAAAATGCATTTCTGTTTAAACGTCAATTTTCGTAATAGGCTTCAGTAACTTTAACACGTTGTTTGATTGTTAATCTTTCCATGGTTGAAATTGCCAAAGACTTAAGTTGTTAAATCTAAAAGAAAAAAAAAATGATTATTCGCTTAAACTTAATCCACGATTAAAATCATCCAAGTTAATGGAACACCTTATATTAAAAGGGCAAAATTAATGTCGTAAGATATGACTTTGGTATCTTAGAAGTATTATTGATTCAGACTGATAGGCTTTAGTGGAAATGATTTTGTAGTATGAGTTGTCAGCGAATCAAAAGGCGCGTCTTTCTTGAAGAACCGTGTCGGAAAATAAACTGGAAATAGGCAGCCAACTAGTAAAAGCGTTCAACTCGGAAGAGCATTTTGAAAGAGGCTAATTAAAGGATAACATTGAACGGTGGGGAAAGAATGAAAGGCGAATATAGTTAAAGTATATAAATGAAAGAAAATAGAAGGATAAAAATGTAGAAAAGGAATCAGAAAGAAGAAAGGAAAGAAATGAAATAACCTTTGAGAGGAATTTAATGAAAGAAAGTGAGGCACTAAGAATCAAAAAAAAATTATCGAAAATATTAAAAGAAAGAAAATTAACAAGAATCAAGAAATTACAGAAATGAAGAAAATAAGTGAAAAACTTAACATAATCAAAATTCAGAAAAAAAAAAAAAAAAGAAAATTAGGGGAAGAATATAGGAAAATCAGAAAAGTAAATGAATAAAAATTAGGGAAATATGAAAGAATATCTCAGAAAAATCACAAAAATAATTAAATTTAATAAATTAAAAACAAGGAAAAAAGAAAAAAAACATTAGACTAAGAATGAAAATTGTATAAATGGAAAAGTAATTAAAAAGAATAAAGACGGTCGAAAATTAAGTCTTAAATGGAAGAAAGAAAATAAGAAAAATATAGTTATTTTGGAAAATTAAATGAGAATTTTAAGAAAATGACATGATTGTAACAAAACACGAAAATGAATCAAGAAATTAAGAGGGAGTAAAATTACAAGATACAAAAGAAACAGGAAAATATAAAATAAGAAAGAATGAAAAATAATTAAAACAATCTCCGTCTATATTTCTGAAATGCGGCATTTCAACTATTTCCACCATTTACATTACAACAACTTTACATTTACAACAACTGTTGTCCTCATCTTTATTGGCATATTCACAACGTTTTGGCCGTCGTCCGCTCCGGCCTACTTCGGGTGGTATTAGTTGGAATTTCGACCGAACCCTTTTAATTCGCTGAGGAAGATAGTTATTTTCCACGTGCCATGCCCTTTTTTTATATCTTTTGTTCATCTCTGAATTCACAATTTTGGGGGTCAAGTCAAAGGATTACTTCAACCAAAGCTTTTATCTACAAGGCCGTAACGTCGGGAATGTGAAAATAAAGGCGAGGAGAACAGTCCGAACAATGTAAAGAGTTTAAGAATCCCGAAATAAAATTTCCAAAATAGCCTTTAGTTTTGTTTATTTGAAGGAAAACCCGGAATTTTTGTAAGATTGTTTTTTTTTTTTTTTTTTTTGTTTTTTTAAAATGATAAAATAGCATGTTCTTTTTAAATAGAAACATATTTTCATATCTTTTCCAAGGGTATTTGCGCGTAAGTGAATCTAACGAATCCAACCCTTACATCTTTTTCAGTTACCGACGACCATTATTATCGAAAATTTCAGCACGGTATCTAGTATTACCCATCTGGTGATATGATATTTAATTTCAGTGTCATTTTTCGACGTTGCTTAACTTTGGTGATCGTGCTTGAGCCGGTTTTATAGGGTCGTAAGCCAATTGAAGCATGAAAAAAAGACGAGAAAAGATAATGATTAAAACATAAAACCAACATGAAAGAAGGTAGTAACAATGAAAAACTTAAAGGAATCTTGAAAGAAACGTTAAAAATAACAGAGAAGGATAAGTGAAATAAATGATCAACTAAAACGAAAGACAACTAAGGGAGTATATGACAAATGTAAATAGACAGAACAAAATCAATATCAGGACGTTAAAAAAAAAGGAAAATGCACAAGAAAGAATGAAATGAGGGAAAATCAATAACTAAAACTGATTTCTGTAAAGCATCCTAGTCAATAACGAGTAAAAGAAATCTAATGAAAATGGTTTTCCAACTCCTTGAAAATTTATAAATGGAGAAACTTTTTTTCTTTAAAGAAAACAGGAGAAAAAAAAATGAAATTCTTTTTTCATTAAAAACGAAAATAAAGTATCAAAATGCTGAAAAAAAAATAAGCGAAAAGCATTTGAACATCCTAATAATGAATAATTTACATTGCGAATGAATTTCTCTGTCATAATCAGTATTTTCGACCAGAATTTCACAATATATTCTTACCTTTATCAGTTTATTTGATACCAGTGTTCACTTCTGAATCTTTTACACATGGTTAGATGAATCCTAAAAAGTTTAGAATCTTTTTCTTCGTTTTTTCTTTGAACTTCACCAGATCGCATTACAAATTTCCATATCTAAGATAATGCGATGCAGAGAAACTACGGCAAACGAATATTTTTCTCAATCCTATGCCCCTTCATGACGTAGACGATCATGACACTTCTACAGGTTAGAATAATAAACAAAAAACAAAACAAGAATACTTTCTTATCCGTAATTCATCGTTTACGATTGAAAGCGTTACATCAACATGGGGAACTGGTGAGGTAGACGAATCTGGTTAATCATTATTACTGACGAGCTATTTTGATCCGCACTGTAAACCTTATAGAAAAGACGACAGTAAATAATACAACACAAGTTGGCATATTATGAAATCATCCAATCATCGACTGTAAAACAGTTGGTACATTTTGTACAAATTTTGTTTATCTTCTTTCTCCTTTGTTCTCATCTTTACCCAATTTTATCCTTCATTTTTCTTTCTTTTTCCTTTCTTTTTTCTCTTTTCCTTTCTTTTTTCTCTTTTCCTTTCTTTTTTCTCTTTTCCTTTCTTTCTCTCGCTCTTTTATTTCTCTCTCTTTCTCCTCTTTCCCTCTCCTTTTTGTCTTCTTCTCATCCTTTCTATCAATAAATCTTTATCTCCCTCTCCTCCCTTTCTCTCTTTTTCTCTTTTCTTTTTCTCTTTCTCTCTTTTCTTTCTCTCTTTTTTCTAACTTTTTTAGTTCTCTTTTCTTTTCTTTTTCTTTCTCTCTTTTTCTTTCGGTTTTTATTTTTTTTTCTTTTCTTTTATTTTCTTTTCTTTTTTTTTTTTTTTCTTTTTATTTAACTTTAATTCCCAAATTATATACAGTCAGTCGTAACCATTCGATAATAAAACAAAAATTAATAATAATTCAAAATTTCAACAAGAAGTGAACTGCAATTTTGAGTTGATAATATATTTTCTACATCCAGCTCTCCAATGATTTTTTTTATCCGTGTCAATTGTCAATACCCAATTATTATTATTTTCTTATTAATATTAATACTATAACAGTTCTCCGTTGAAACCGCATCAGGTATCTATGTTTTTGTAACATGTCTCCCATTTTAGACTAGTCATTTTAATGTTTTAAATCACCAATCTCCATAGCATTCCCACAGATTGTGTCAACCCACTAATGGATAACTGCTCAGAATAAAAAATCGGAGAAGGTTGTTTGAAATACCAAACAATGTTCCATTACATTCATTTACGCGCAAATACGCTTTCAGAAAGGTTCGTTCTAACATATCCTTTTCCAGGTATGGGTTAACAACCCATTTAAACTGAATGAATCATTCTTGTTCTAAGAAAATTGTTAGTTCAATTTTGACTTGCAGAAAAGAATTACACTTACAATCCGAAAATAGGTTTTGCCTTTAAATAAAGTGCAAAAGTTTGGTATGATGAACAAAGAAAAAAGATCCTAAAGTTTCAAGAAGAAATGTCTGGGCAGTTTCAAAGCCATCAGCCGTTTCTACCTTATCTTAATTATAGCAATCTTTCTAATGATCAAGATAGACATATTAAATAAAGCTTTGCTTCATATATTTTCCTAATACATTCTAAAAGGTCTTTATTTTTTCTTATGTTTTATGATACCCCCACCCCTCTAAATTATATCATCCCCTTTTCTCTATTGAAGACTGACAAATAGTTTTCTACTTTGGATGTTGGGATCAGTTTTAAACTCGTTAACCCTTATGTGTAACATTTCTTTCTCGTTCGGGATAGATCATTTCTTTACACAATGCCAATTACAACCATTTTAACTCTAGTCTCTACAAACCTGCTTTATTTGTTTTTTGTTTTGATATATATATATATATACCATTATTTTGCTGTGTTTGAATGTTTTCTTTGTATCTACAACGATTGTATTTATACATGAGTTTGGATTGCAGAAAGGAGAATTTTTTTTCTGGTGTCCTTTGCGCAAATATTTATATTACATTTATCTGCAAGTAGTTTGTTTTTATTTTGTTACTTGTTTCATTCTTTTAGATTGTAATAAATGCATTTCGAAGTATTTATCTCCTTATATCGAGCGGTTTTATTATTTTACTGATTTCACAGTTATTATTGCTATTATTTTTTTTTTGCTTGTTGCTTAGTTAATTAGAACGTTCGTTACAATATGTAATTGTTTATAAGCCCCTGCCCACAAACTTCAAATAAACAATGGACCATTCGTATTCGTATTTGTTTAGGAAGACAGACAAACTAAAATATATATCAAAGGAGCCAATTCTGTTATTATTCAAAGAATATGTTGTTGGTGGTTCTCTGGATATTGAAATCTCATAAGATCTAATTATCTGGTTTGTTTCTGTGATGTTTCTGTTCGCGTCCATACTTACTACTTAAGCGCCAATAATAATGGACTCCATTTTATCATTACTTATCATTACTTATATCATTATTAGTGGTGGAGTGAGTGAGAGGGCATTAAACCAGTAAAACTGGTATTGCTCAGATAATAATTTACATTTTTTTTTTATTATTTCATTGTTACATTAATCTATGTTCTTTTATGTTCTGTGTCTCTTCAGGAAACATTGTCCTTCGCGACTTTTCCTTACACCTTTTGATCTTCAATACATTTATAAAATTGGTAGGTTGATTGCTGCTTCCTAATGTCGGCCTTGTTTCCAATATGTCCTGTAAGTGTCAAATTTGCTAAGCCTTCTTTCTTCATTATGTCTCCGAGTAATTTCAACCGCCTCTAATTATAAATATTGTTTATATTATCATTAAATCTTCATGATTGCTAACACGTCCCGTTCATGCTTTTCATAGCATCCTTCAGTAAAACCACATTTTTGTAACCACAAGGTTTTTCTAAGATTTTTTTTCTATTTCTTAAGAGCACAGTCCAATATCGGCAATAATATTTCAGTGTTTTTCTACAAGATCCCCGTGTTCTAATGATCACTAGTATCCTAATTACATTTTTAATAGTCTTTGTCAAATGTTCCAAATGTCATACTTCAAAACGCTGTAAATGTCGATCTTGTTTTCTTTGTGTTCCGTTTTCACCTTCTATCAGGCAACTAATCGCTGTTTGTCCAGAGTTTATCATAATTATTGCTATGTCTGTTTAATCGTTACTTACTATTTGATATAAATTTTTTTTGAAAACATTCGCTTAAGAGACCTAACTTAAGAGAAAAAGTTGTTCTTAGAAAACTTAATTGAATATATATATATATATATATATATATATATATATATATATATATATATATGTGTGTGTAAGAGGTGCTCATGAGCAAAAATTTCTGTATTTCAGATAGGGATGTTTTTCTTGTGGTTTTCTTCATGTTTTTTTTTAGTATACTTTTCAAATTTTTCCGAGTTCAAGTGCTCAGTTGACACGTTTTTGAAATACCACACTTACTGGCGTATAAAACGCATCTCCCGGCAAAAATTAGAATTACAGAAACTTCAAATGAATTAACGAAGACAAAAGTTGTTTTGAAAACTTCAAATAGGTGGGTAACGTAATTACGAGAGAGAAAATGCAGAATTTAAAACCGTATGTAAACCTGGAGACCCGCAGAATATACAATCATGGACAGGTTTATGGAGCTCAAAATTGAGTGCAGAGTAGCGTTGTGGATTCTCTCTCCCTGTGTATATCTCCTCTCTCTCTCTCTCTCTATATATATATATATATATATATATATAGAGAGAGAGAGAGAGAATTCCTCTCATTATTTCGCTGAGTTAACCAATTGATGAAACCTTGACGGTCGAAAATTCAATATTTCATTCAGCGTTTTATTATTTTAGGATATTAAACTGCTTTACACGTTTTATTTTTCTACTCTGATACTGAGCCCTTTATAACACGTACGAATTATATTTAGGTAGCAAGTAATCGTCCGAAAACGTTTGATTAAAAAGAACTGACAAGGTGTGTTTTTACGTTTTATTTTTTCTAATTTCCATATAGGGAGTTGATTATTGCACACGAAGTTGTGGATAAAATGTCTGAAGTTCATATTTTGTTGTTCTGTTCAAATACATTCCTCTTTTGCAGTCATTATCAGGACTGCGACCTGGCGTACTTTGGGAAGCTGAACATTTGAATTAGTCTAGCGTGACGTCATATTTAAATAATATTAGGAACGAGGCCACAAAATAAATATATTTATTTAATTTTTATGTTAAATAAATCTCTCTATATTATATAATTAATATATATATATATATATATATATATATATATATATATATATATATATATAATATATATATAAATGGATAAGGTCCGTCAATTTATTTATTAAAGACATTTTATGTTTAACGTTGTTATTTATTGATACGCCAGAGCAGTTATGAATGTACGAGATTCATGGAAGATTGAAGTTTATAAGCAGTAAATTCGACCTTGTCTACCGAAAGGTTCTTTGTGGCCCAGAGGTAAGGCACGTCAGCGTAAATGACGGTTCCGTATAGGATGCAGGTTCGAATCCTGTCAAAGAACGAATATTTTCTATGAAAATTTCTCGACATTCAGGACGGTAAATGTTATTTAATACTGTTTATCATAAACAGAGCATTTGCTTAAATACTTGTATCTATAAATAACAACGTTAAACATAAAAAAAAAATGTCTTTAAAAATATATTGTATCTGTATATAGTGTGAGATATATATATATATATATATATATGTATGCATCCATGAATTAATATATGTATGTATGTGTATATATATATATATATATATATATATATATATATATATATATATATATTAGAGAGAGAGAGAGTTTAGTATTATAAAAGTAAATAAATAACATACATATACGCCAATATATATATATATATATATATATATATATATAAAACTCATATACCGATCATTCACATACATATATGCATATATCACAGACTCATATATATGTGTGTGTGTGTGTGTATGACTAGCATTAATAAACTTCTAGTATTATTCGGGGTACAATCAAATATATATTGATATTATTCCTCTTAAAATGGTAGCATCTCCTAGGTATTAGGGTTATTAATATTTTATATATGTGTATATATATTTCATTGAATCTAAAAACAATACATGTTTGTCATTGCTTGATTTACCGCCAGAGTAATTTTCAAATTTTCAGCTCTCGCTGAAGCATTATTGCTGAATAAAACAAGGTCGTGGTATTATTATTGTTAGTAGTAGTAGTAGTAGGAATATAGTTGCTGTTGTTGATTAGAGCAGTTCTTCTAATTCTTAAACTTCTGTGTTTCTTAGTTTTATTTTTTATTGTCTCAGTCTTCATTCTTCTTCTTCTTCTTCGTAATAGTAGGAAACTTAGGGTGAAGGCCAAAATCAACAAAACCCAATACAGATAGGAAACAAATTGCCTTGCTAAAGTCTTGATGATACTAAAAAAATATCGCAAATAACAAATCTGAATAAATGCCAAGAGCTCCCCCACTTCCAACTTTTGACGAGCATAAAGCGATAAAGAAAAAAAATACAATGAAATAAATTCTTGTGAAATGATTGGGCGGACGAGTGGTACTAATCAAGGAAGCGATAAATCACTTGAGGAAACCTTTAAGGAATTTATAAGGAAAAAAAAACGTCCTGATGTGGAGGGGGAGTTTAGGAACGAGGCTATAGATGGCAATTCACGCAGGGAATAGCAGATGATGAATGTAAATATGGGTCGGCTTCTTTCAAAGAAGAAATAAAAAAAAACAACACTCGAGCCGAAAATAAAATATAATGTATAGCGATTGGGTAGACAACGAAGAAGTCTTTCAGGTATTCAGAAAGGTCTTCATTGAAGAACTGAATTGATATTCATCATTATTAATATTATTATTTGACTAACATCGGTTTTTCAGTGGTTATCACTAAAATCGATGCGACTTTCTATCGGGGCACTGCTTCAATCCGGGCCTCAAGTGAATTACATGTATACGATCTATGAGTAAACTTCTATCACAATGCTCAGTTACTTTTGCCATCCTTCGTATACTTGACTCTGCTTCTATGTTATTTTCCCCCCGAAAAAACCAGATATTATGAAAATGGTCTATTGCTGCCATATTTGTCCAGTCTTCACTTTCTAGCCTTGATGGAGTTCAAAAGCGTCTATACGGCCTTGTGGGTGATTAAATATATTTGCGCCACCTTATAACCTCTTTCTCAAGGACCAAACGTAGAAAACCACCTGCTACCATATCGGTATTTCTATGGCACATTATCTGACGAGTTATATTTCCACCAGTTCAGACATCCACAGCTAAGAACTATCATGCCGCGTACGCTGACAAATCTCAACCATTCTTTTCGTATTCCAATGGTAAGGATGTTTAGCTTCTTTCCAAGAAATGCTACTTTATGAAACAGTCTAGAGAGCGAATGATTCCCCTATCGCTACAATTTTGGACGGTTAATCGCAGACATTCCTACATATCACTATAATCTGAACTTCTTAGCCCACTTCTCTGAGGTTTATACAACAACTGCATTTTTAGTAAACCTTTGAATGGATATTGTGTCTTCTATTTTCTAGACAATTATTAAAAAAAAAGAACGAATGAGTCTTAATAAAGGTCCTGTCACTCAATCTTTCCTAAATGTCCTTGTTTGACTCAACTGCAGCAAGTTTAATTATTACAAGCGTTCACGATTCCAAACTGACTCAACGGCCACAGCGCGTTCACGATTCTAAGTGACTCATATCCAAGCGCGTTCACGATTCCAAGTTCTCATGAAATGAGCGCGTTCACGATTCCAAGTAGTCTCATAAGATCAGCGCGTTCACGATTCCTTAGTGTCTCCAAAAACACAAAATTCATGATTCCAAGTGTCTCACGGCCACAGCGCGTTCACGATTCCAAGTGTCTCACGGCCACAGCGCGTTCACGATTCCAAGTGTCTCACGGCCACAGCGCGTTCACGATTCCAAGTGTCTCACATTGCCACAGCGAAATCACGATTCCAAGTGTCTCAGGGCCACAGCGCGTTCATCATTCCAAGTGTCTCCACGGCCACGAGCGCGTTCACGATTCAAGTGTCTCACGGCCACAGCGCGTTCACGATTCCAAGTGTCTCAACTATAAATGACACCTTCCAAGTGTCTCACAGCCACAGCGCGTTCACGATTCAAAATGACTCGGCAACCACCGTTCGATTCCAAGTCTCACGTTTAAAACGTTTCACGAAAAAGCGGCGAAAATCACGGCCATAATTCACGATTCCAAATGTCTCAATAATCAGCGCGTTCACGATTCCAAAAGTCTCACGGCCACAGCGCGTTCACGATTCCAAGTGTCTCGGCCACAGCGCGTTCACGATTCAAACGTGTCTCACGGCCAATCGAACGCGTTCACGATTCCAAATTGTCTCACGGCCACAGCGCGTTCACGATTCAAATTTCTCACGGCCCAGCGAATTTCCGATTCAAGTGTCTCAATTTCACAGCGAGTTCTAAACGAAAAAAATTCAAGTCTCTCACATATACAGCGCGTTCACGATTCCAAGTGTCTCACGGCCACAGCGCGTTCACGATTCCAAGTGTCTCACGGCCACAGCGCGTTCACGATTCAAGTGTCTCCATTATTAAACAGCGCGTTCACGATTCCGTGTCTCACGGCCACAGCGCGTTCACGATTCCAAGTGTCTCACGGCCACAACGCGTTCACGATTCCAAATGTTCACGGTTGGAGCGCGTTCACGATTCCAAGTTCAATCTCACGGCCCATCAATGAAACACCACTTCCCGGACGATCAAGTTAAACAACGTGGAGCGTCATCAGTTACTTCATGGATGTCTGTTTTTTTGGTTTTTTTAAAGCAATTGCTGTAGACTTGGATGCACGGACGTTGTCATGGATAAATGCCTCGGAATTGTGAATCGGAGAGTCGAGTTCCAATTCCAGTTGGGATCGTTATATTCAATTTCGCGCAGATACGCTTGGAAACGGTGTGAATCAACCTTTTCTATGTGTTAATTAGTAAAACTTGTATCACTAAAACATTGTCCCCAAAATAAAATTCTTACAATCTAAGAATATTTTTTGGCTTAAAATAACCTGTGAAGGGTTGATAGACCGTAGAAAACGAACCTATCGACTAATCAATAAAATCTAACTGAACGGGTGTCTCTTTTGACTGTACAAGATTATTAGCAGAAAATGGTAGCTCATACCAAATTTCTCAGTTCATTTCAAGCAGTACGACCGTCAAAGATAATGCTGTTCAAATCTCATGTTTTGGTGGAAGTGGAAGAAATTTGAGAGCACCCAAATAGTGGAGAAAAAGATTTTTTTTTTTTTTACTTGTATCACAAAAAGCATTATCTTAAAAAAAAAACATGCGCACAAAATATTTACATTTCGGCATCAAACAAAATTAACCACCCTACCATCATTTGTTCTAGTGCGCCAATTCTTATGACCAGGATTCTAATTTCCATCCATTGTCCAGTTTTCTCGGCTCTCGGAAACGCTCTTTGCACATTTTACATTTTGTTCGTCGTTGTTCGCCTTCACCTAGGGGTGACAGTCACGGTGGAGTAATAGATTGTGGGTCGTATTGAGGAATCAGAGAGCTGAGTTCGAATTCCAGTCGAGTTTCTTACATTCGTTTCCATGTGAAAGGTATGAGTCCATCTGTTCTCTTCGTAGCTGTGGGTAAAGAACAAGACAGACTGGGTTAAATAGCATTGAGTGGTAACCGGTTCAGGAGAAGTAAAGCTCTGAATTCAAACCTGGAGAGGGATAACCTCCGTCAGGCTATCTTGGACAAGACACACAACTTCTACCGCAACTGCGGGACATGTGGCGCCACTAAGTCTCTAATGAATTATGAGAATCGTAATCGTGACCTTATGGCGCGCTGTTTTATTTATGCCTATTCAGCAAGTCCTCTTTCCTTGTTTATGACCATTCCGTTTTCTCGCTCTCATATTATTATATTTTATTTCCTTTGTCAGCTTCTAGTCTTTGTTGATAGTAATTGTTTACAGGATTGCATCCAAGTCGTTTTTATTTGCCATGGATTATTTATTTATTTTATCTCTCAGGGGTGATATTCAGTCATTATTGTGTCAGCTTTCCCCCCGCAAACCTTAGCTTTGTCAGTTTTAATTGCTGTAATCGTTCCTGTCACGTCCGTACTTGAAAGCAATACTAAATAATCCAGTATTATTTTTCCCGTGACCTCTTCCTAATCATGTCCATATACGTATCTAATAGTTTTTTAGATTATCTGTGCATAATTTCCTTGCGCTGGTTTTCTTTACCTTTTCTAGTAAACGCTTATTTTACTTGTAACTTTATTTCTCGTGATTTAGGAACTGTTTTTTTTTTTATTTTAAATTTTCCGAAATTATATTTGAAGGGGACCAAAATGTAGTTATATCGGTAAAAATGGACACAAGACAAAAATAATTTTAAAAACGGTGTAAAAGAAATAACCGTGAATTGTTAATATCGAAATGCAACATGATTAAAAAAAATATTACAGCTAATCTGGTGATCGAGCTTCTCTTATTAGAATTTAATCGAGTTAGAGAAAAATGCACGGCGACTAAAACGGGAAGTGATTTCGAAATAATTACTTAATTTTTCTCATCCCCTTCAAATTCGGAGCAAGGAAGAAAAACATGGAAAGGAATTCCCGAGCCTATGTGAAAATTTCTCTAAACCGATGAAAAACTTGTCTTCACAGAAATTAGTCTTTGAGTCAAGAATTCTCTAAACCGATGAAAAACTTGTCTTCACAGAAATTAGTCTTTGAGTCAAGAATTCTCTAAACCGATGAAAAACTTGTCTTCACAGAAATTAGTCTTTGAGTCAAGAATTCTCTAAACCGATGAAAAACTTGTCTTCACAGAAATTAGTCTTTGAGTCAAGAATTCTCTAAACCGATGAAAAACTTGTCTTCACAGAAATTAGTCTTTAAGTCAAGAAGAATAAAGAAAAAGAAGTAGCGAGTCTGTGCGAAATTTATTCTGATATAAAACAAAGATCAAAATTGAATTAATAAGACTTTTGTCATATAGGTTCTGGTGCTCCCGCAATTCATCTGTTTGTTTTCGAGATAATCCAAAACCTGATATGCAATGTGGTCGGCCCTGACTTGGGATCTCAAACCCAGTCACATTCTCACCGACGTAATGTGGCTTCTCTCTGTCTTTTCTGTAAATATTTTCATGTCATCTTCTCTAAAGAGCCATTTTCACTGGTGCTCCGAATGCATGAATTTCAGCGTTCTACTAGGTTGACATCTCGGTCCCACACTTTCACTGTCAAAACAGGTAAATGTAACCCCCCCTTCTATTCCAACAGCATTTTCTCTCTCACTTCCCGACAGTGTAACTCCCTTCCTCTTACTTGCTTCCCTGATAACTATAATTTTCATTAATTTCAATGTCATGTCAGTCGATGTATTCTGTTTCCTTGATCCCCGTTCTTACCTATGTCCTCCTCTATTCGTCTTTATATCCTTTCCTCCCCTCCTCCAATCTATACCCAGTCTTTTCCCTTATTTACACTCTCTGTAACCTCTTGCTTACTAGTTGCACTCCGGTATTGCTTGGGGTTAAACGCTTAAAATAAATTGTCTAAATTATGGGAAAGGTTTCGTTTCAGTTCCTCGCGACCATCGTTCAAGTTGTAGCCCGTGTAAAAAAATTACGTGCCAGTTATATTATCGGCTTTTAAACAAGCTCGTGACACTTCAAAGAATTTCCTTTCAACAATCCAAGAAAGCTATTTCAAAGTAATTCTCTTGGTCTATTTTGAAAGTATGCAACCATATATATCTTCGGCAAGCAAAGAACCCTGTTAGATTTTTTTTTTTTTAAATTGTGTATACTATCTTGTTTTAATCTGTTTCTAATTAATTTCCTCTTCATATCAATTCGTTAAAACTATGGATTTAAAAATTTACGATTTATTTTCCTAGAGAATGTGTGAGTGAGTGAAAGAGAATGTGTGGTGAGTGTGTGGAGGTTTTGCAGATGTGGTGGTGTGTGAGTGGTGGTGGAATGTGTGTGGTGGAACTGAGTGTGTGAGTGGTGTGTGTGTGGTTATGTATATGGTGTGTGGTGAAACTGTGTGTGTGGTTTCATTCTATTAATTGGCTGTCATTAATACTGAATGTTTCCTGATAAAGAGAGCTCAAATATTATTTTTATTAGTAGTTTTCCTGATTGCAAAGATTGGTACAAAATTTGTGTTTGTCCATGGAAAATATTTTGCTGACTGACAGAGTGATAATGAGTCTTCAAAAATGAATAAAACGTTTGGAAGGAAACGAAAAAGCAAACTGAGGAAATAAGAAAAGAAAAATAGAAGGAGAGGAAAAATAAATTCTAAAGAGAAATGAAAAATTAAAAAATATGTCTAAGATAAACAAATTTTATAACCCATGTGGAAAGAGAATTTGTAATGTCCTGAAAGATTTGAAGAATGAGAAAACAAAAACAATCTACACAAGATATTGAGGAGCAATTGTTTGACTTTTTCTCAAATGAGGAATGAGTTCCCTCTAGAATGTGTGAGGTGGTCTATCTAGCGAAAGAGAGAGAATGAGAGACAGAGAGGGGAGTGAGAGGTGAGAGAGCGAAAGAGAGGAAAGAGTGTGAGAGGTGAGCGAAAAGAGAGTGAGTGAAAGAGAATGAGATAGAACAAAACACGTTGTGAAAGAGAATGAGAGAGAAAGAGAAGAGTGGGGAGTTTTCTGATTGTTTCTATCTGTAAAAAGAAAATATGACTAATACAAAAGGAAAACTGCCAGCCTTTCGTCTTCTGTATTTGCCTTGATAAACAAGGCAAATGCAAGAAAATTATTTTATAAGAATTATTTTAATACAAAAGTAAAAACTTTATTGTCTTTTTTTTTTTTTTTTTCCAAACTCCTTTTAGTTTAGGAACGCTTATAAATATTCATAAAGTGAGGTAAAACGTCAGACAAATATCCTTTTACATGAACTTATAAATTCAATGTCTAATAAACAAAAGAGAATCAGTGAAGTTTTACAATATTCTTTTGTGCAAATTAATATTTAAATTAATTTAGATGGAGATTAATTCATGAATTATATATTTTGAATAACATGAGGTCATATGTTTAACTGCTTTCTTCTATTTTTTTAAACATTTTTGTCGTCATGTATCATGGGTTGGGACAGTAGGAAAACATTAAGGAAGGAAGACAGTGGAAAAAAAATCGGGGAGCAGATTTATATTTTGACAAGAGGAGATAGTGGCACACTTGTGAATTTTCCTTCTTAGTAAATTTTCTTCTGATAAGTGTGGCATTCTTTAGGGTAAAGCTGTGGCTGAATTTATTTTTATGTATAACTAATGCATTTGATAAATTATTGTGTGTAAGATTGCTTCTCAGTTTATAGATGCATTTTTTTTTATAAATTTCTGCAAGTTTTCCCAACGTATTGTGAGTAACAGTACTGACAATTTATTTTAGGCATATCGCTTAAGAATTATTATTGTTACGGGCATTTTGAAGCACAGCTTTTTTTTGAGAAGCCTTTACAAGAAATATAATTTCAAATAAATAGATGTTAGATTTAGAGGAGGAGGAAACATTTTTCCCATGTTATGATGGAGAGAAAATATGGTGAGAACCTGTCAGTCAGAAAGGGTAATTCTGAGATATAGATTCAAAGAGTCCACACTGTAGACCAAAAAAAGAAAGAAAAGGAAACAGAAAACAAGAGAGCAAAAAAGAGTAGAATTAGCAGAAATTATTTTCAATATCCTATTGTACATTGTAAGACAGTGTGTCGGAAGCATATTACAGACACATCTTTGAATTTTAAAGTAATGTCTACTTAGCATCCTATATTCAGTAACAAAGAAGAGCACACATTATGTATATCCAAACTATATATCTCATACACTCCAGACTATTTTAAAATATTTAATTTAAAATATTTATCATATATGTACCTATATAGGCTTTAATATATATATGTATATAAAATAAAAAACTCTGAAATATATATATGTATATAAATATAGATATCAAGAAGAGAAAGCCTAATCTCTAATATAAATATATATAATTTTTTTTATATATATATACATATATATATAATAAATCTCTCTCTCTCTATATATATATATATATATATATATATTCTTGTTGAGGTAGATCTCTCTCTCTTCCCATATATATATATTATAAAAAAGGATATATTTTTTTATATATAGTTTGTCTTCCCATATATATATAAATATGCATTTATATATATAATATATATATATATATATATACATATATATATATGATATATATAAGTAATTTATAAATATATATATATGCTAAGATATAATATATATAGGTGATATAATCTCTATATATAGACAAAATAGTGAAAGAAAGAAATGATTGATTATATAGAAATCTCTCTCTCTCTCTCTCTAAATATAGAGATAGAGATTAAATAATAACAGAATCCATTGACTGGATATATAGACACAAGAGGCTTATAAGATAAATTTTATAAATAAAAATAGAAATTGATTATTAGGTGACGCATTCTGTCCAATTGACGGAATTCCCAGTAGATACGACGCCATGAATTGAAAAAGGAGAAAAGAACGTAAGTTGAAATATTATGAATAACAGGTTCACACATCGTTATTTTAATTTTAATCACTCCCACTAAACTAGCCCTTTTTGATTTATTTCAACAGCACAAATGATTGTCTACGATAAATAGGAACTATTTTTCAGTGCCATTCAGAGAGAAAGACAATTTCTGACGATCGGAAAATTTTAAATTAAACATTTATAACTGCTTGGCTTCGTTATAAATCAACATTTTTATCAAATGTTTGTAGATCTTCTTCTAGTAGTGGATGTTATTGTCTATAGGGAAAATAATGTGTTTTCGCATATTCACGGAGACACAGACCAACAGCTTCATATTCAAAGACAACAAATTACGTTCGTCTTAGCAAGAAAAACAAAACACATTTTATTGCCTTCATTGTTTTACATATTTCTCCAGTCACAGAAAATAGTTAATTTCATCATTCTCAGACATGAATTATTGCAGGCAACTTTTGAATTCTTCTAGAGAAGTGTTTTTTTTTTTCTTTCATGATGAAGGGACTTCTGAAAAGGCCACTAACAATATTAAACTAAACGTGCAATATCTAATGAATACGGGTTGACAAGGGAAAAATTCAAAAGACAAACAAATCTTTGCTTGGAGAACATTAAACAGAACTGTAAATTAAAAGTTATTTTCATGGAATATTCATTTACTTGAAGCACAGATAATCGTCCAGGAGAGTTGCATAACTAAATAATAGTTTTAAAAAATGCCATGCGATTATGAGGTTTCACCTAATTTGACACAATGACTGTCGGTCACACAATGACATGTGGTTGGCAGATTTTTATTAATATGACGTTCACTACGAGTTATCTCCCGCTTGATATTTTCAGATACATTTTCATCTGCGTGCGCCAGCTATACATTCATACGTAGCGATACTTTTTATTGTGAAAACAATGTTAAGACTTCAGTTGAACCTAGAAGACAGATGCTAAATGTTTTCTTGCATATGTTGGGTATATATGCCTTTATGATTTGAATTCAGAGTTTTCCTCCAACGTTCGGAAAAGGGCTAAAGTCAATATTTCATTAGTTCATAATCTCCAACACGACGTGCGAATGTTGTGCATTAACGTATTCATGGGCTTGAAAGTTCATAGCACACTGAGCATATATAGCTGATTTCTATATAGAATTTGATATATTTAATCAAGCGTCCCTGTCTCTATACCATCATGGCCAGCACTGTAATATCTTTAAATAAAGAGCAACAAGAAGGAATCCTTGATATTTTCAGATAGTTATATATATATATATATACTTTGTATATATATATATATATAAATATAAAACTAGCAATAAAGATTATGTTGACCCGGATGTAACAGTAAGAGATATATCAAGTATCGCCCATCATAAAGACTGAAAAATAAAATTGACAAAGATTATTGTTTAAGGTTGACGTACACGCATGTCTTGATTAGTTTTTTTTTTTTTTTTTTTTGGTCACAAAAAATTGTCTTGTAAATGGAATTTTTTTAAAACATTCTGAATGTAAAATAAAGAAAAAAAAGTGTGCAAGACAATAAGAAACACTACCTGCCAAAAAAATGTGAAGTTTTGTTGAAATCGGTTGAAAATGTCGGAAATCTGATCCCATATATAAACGAACACACACACACAAACACAACCTGGGTTTTTATAATAAGTATAACTCGATATGAGTTGTCCTCCTTTCATTCTCGCGACAGCGATGCCTCTTAATCGTGTTTTCAAATTGATTTCGTGCAAAAACAATTGTGCGTTTCCAATTTATGGCGCTGTCAAAACCACCGCAAGGGAATTTTACGTAGTCCTGTGAAGTTTTGTTGAAATCGGTTGAAAAATGTAAGAAATCCGATCCAATATATAAATGAACACACACACACACAACCTGGGTTTTATAATAAGTATGATATATGAGACATGATGCATCTATGGGATTTTGGAGGAATCTCAGTTAAAGACCGTCTAAGATTGTTGGATTACCTGATTGAAACACATTTCGAACTGAACTCTATCTGAATGTTTAGATGTTCAATTAAATAAACTTAAACCATTTTAAATATTAATGTCTGGACATTGTATGTGTTTTGTATATTTATAAGTATTTATGTAAAATTTGTTCCTAAATTTATATAGATTTTATTTTGCGCCAGTGATATTGGCCTGTTTTTCCAGTCATTTGTTAAATAGTATATCATTTTTATATATTTCAATAAAGGTTAAGACACCGGCTTTGATATTTCATCTCTTAAAAGTTAAAATTATAAATTTGTTCGTTAAAAATTCCATTTTTTATCTAATTGACCTCTGGTAGTCACTGTATTAATTTTATCTCTACTTTCCTCGATAATACTCACAGGCTCACTTTTAACTACTACATTTTTATTTCCGGTTCCCAACCAGTTGAGAAATATCTTCATAATATTTTTCAGTGAACATTTTTATAAAAACAAAATAGCAAAAAAAAACCTATAATCATACACACTTTTATCAAGAATTCTTCGTAATGTTTCAGCTTAAAATTAGAATGTACAATTTATTTGTATTTCCTTTTGTTATTTTTTTTTAGGAAAGCTATATTGCATCTTTAAATCAAACTGAGGGTAAATCTTATTATTAATATGCTTTTTTTATCAATATCCTTGTATCTTGATATTTTTTTTTGACGATCTTCAAAGATACACTACAATCTGCAGTGACTGCCATGTCAATTATTTTTTCTGTCTGTTGTCTTTCATTGCGATGTCTGGGTGATTAGCCTTGACTGTCCTGTCTTTCACGGTATTTGTAACGTCCATTTTACTAACCCGGCAATATAAATTCTATTTGTTGCAAAAAGGATTACTAGTATTGCGTTATTGAGCAGCACACCAAAGAAGTTAATATTATACCTACCATTAAAACCATATTGATTAGAGTACACGTTATATTACCCATTTATAAATATGGTTGATATGGTGAGGTTTTCATAAAACAGCGGATAATCTTGGGTGAAACCTAATTAGAAAGGCTTTCAGTTCAGATAACAGCCTGCAAAAACCTCTCCGATTGAAAGTATTCCCATATATCTGGATGTGGCTCCTCATCACCGACAAATATGCGCGATACGCTGATAGGTTTTGCTAAAACAACGCGTAATTTCTGCAAAAAGATAATAATTAGAAACCCTTCATTTCAGATATCTTAGTTCGTTGGAACCGTCCTCGATTGAGGTTACTCCCAAATATATACATTGGTAGATTAAATGCTTCTTCCACCAGTATATTCTATTAAGAAGGGATGGTAAGAGACAGTGCGTGATTAAGGACAGAATACTGTGAAAGAGCGGATGAATCATTTCACTGGATCAGTTACCGTTTGGCGCAAGTATTGAGATATAGAAAGAACTGGGTTGGGGGCCTGACCCGAGGTAATATCTCTGGGTGTGTTACATCCTTTAGTCGGCTTCTTTAAGCTGTTTCACTTGAAGGAAATCCCTGATTCAACAGCAGAATCTTGATCAAATTATGCTGACTTTATTTTTTTTTTTTTTTTCTTTCATTGTAAAAATGGCGCATCTTAGACCCATTTAGCTGTACTGATTAGACAACGAAACGCACTTCACAGATACAAAATAGCCAATACTGAAGTCCTCGTCGACAAACGCTACATAATGACAAACACATAACAGTACCAAATAAAAGATACCACATCATTTGGGGACAGTTCACAACGCGAAAATAATTAGTACATCTTAGTCAAATATAAAATAATTACATAATCAAGATGTTCACGTTTCACACTACTCTGAATAAAAGGTTAGAAACGAAGCAATCACCAATGCCGGAAAGAACAATAATAGGAAAATAAGAAAACTATATTCCTAAGACATTGTACTAGGAGAAACGCTGTAAATCCATTTCCAGAATAGCAATGGCTGAGCATTTAATAAATGCGGAGTGTTTCCTCAAGAAAATTAGAATTTTTATTCATAATATATATAGCTGTATGTATACCATTCAACAACGGAAAGCTTTCACAGCCAAATGAGGTTCAGTTACCTATTTATGAAATGTGAATATCTTGTTGGGATTCTTCCGGACACAAACACACACACACACGTGTGTGTGTGGACACCGTTGGTTTCGGAAGACGATTGATGTGCGCCACAAAAGTGATGCCTCAGCTGTTAATGGCGGTGCAGCTTCTTTTACGGATGTACAGGCCCACACTTGAGTGAGTGTCGATTGCAACCAATGCATGTGAAGACGATATTTTCCGATGCTGCCGTTTTAGTTTTCTTTCCTTCGAGTACGCTTCACCCACCGACGACTACCTTTCATTAATTCTAACCTCTCCATGACTATTTTTGATCCTCTTACGATGAGGTTCATGGAAATATATATCGAGAAGTGGGAAAACGCGATTTACACCTCTCGTATATATATATATATATATATATATATATATATACATATACACATGCATATGTATTTTTTGAATAAAAAAATTCCAAGAGGATAGAATCCAGGTAGAACTCAATGTCTAGGACAGAGTAAGGATATAATAAAAAGGTTTAAACACTAATATTCCATGGTCATAATTTATTCCATTGGAATCGTAAAAATACAATCCAATTCATCGGACCTACAAAATCAAAAAACAAAAATATATATGAGGAGGTCTTCGCAATATTAGTGGATCGTCGCGCTTCCAAAATCCAACGATCATGCTATTTTTTATTATTCGGGCGCGCAAAAAACTTTTTCAATTTTAAATGTAAGCACGCATAAAATAATAAATACTCCACCTCCTCTTTTACTAATAGGAATACATTTTTGGTTAAAACCTTCCTACCGACCTAATGATTATCCATACAGAATGTGTGGTTATTATATGAGGCTCTTTTGACTTGTATTCATAGACGACAATATGTCTTTCCAATTATATATAGAGGTTAATTGAAAAATCTAACCAATCATTCATCACCCTACATATCGCAACGGTGGAAACATATTCACCCCGAAAACAACCTAGATTAGTTTACGAAATATTTCGCAATCGACGACTTTTAAGAGATTTATTTACATATATTTTTATGAATGATAGAACTTTCTTTTTTTATACTGTGGTTTAATCAAGAATGGCATGTCAAGAAAAGATAAATTTATTCGCCAGTGTTTTTTTTTCATTGTATTTACAAGATTCTGTCATTTACTATTCAAATATATTTCCCTTTTTATAAACGTTTTCAGTTATTTTATGGTATTTATTCGACACTTGTTCCTGTTTTATAAAATGTCTTTCTTTTTTTTTCTCCCTTATCTATATATCTTTCTTTCCATTTAGAAATTTACCAATATTCTATATTGGAAGCATTTAAAAAAAAAAAAAAAAAAAAGAAAGTAAAATACATTTCCGTAAAAAAAATAAACTCAAATCGTATTATAAACGTCGAATCAATAAATGAACGGTCAACTGAAAAAATTTCTAAGCGAAAATCCTAATAACTGATTTTTTTTTTTTTTTTTCCTTGACCACTTAAGTTCATAGAATGTTTTGATCGAAAAAATAAACATTTTTCAATTATTAGAATCTGTCATGAATTATCATCATCATTGTTAGTTTTCTTTCCGGATATAATTTTTGTGTTGAAAGATGCGCGAAAGTGTCGTATTAAAATGGATGGATGTGTAAATATTTTTAAAGAGATGAGGAGAAAAAGGCTGGTAGCGCTGTAACAGAAAAATGAAAATTTATATAAGGAACCATGAAAAGAAAAAATATATATATTCAAAGCAGCGAAATGAAAGAAGCAATGAAGAAAAAAAAAAGCTGTCTTATAGGTGCGTAAAAGAGAAACGATATGTTAGAGAATTAAAAAGGATAAAGGAAAAAAAGGATTTTATAGAAACTAATTAGAATAGACGTCGAGAAAAAGAATGAATCCATAGGAATATTAACGAAAAACGAGATAAAAAGACACAAAATAACAATAAACAGATAGGGACAACAAATATAATAAAGCAATATAATTTTTATATTTATGAGAAACCGGTTACCAAACACAAGAGTATAAAAAAACAGGATTTTATAAAAGTAACTTATTTAGTAAAGAAATTAGGATAAATTAAATTGAGTCAAAAACTTTTATCAGAATGTAAAAGAAAAAAACATGGTGGAGTTTTAAAATAGGATGCAATGAAAAGAAAGCAATAAATTAAAATAATTAAAATTTTTTATCTGAAAAAAGGAATTGTACCTGGTAAAAAAATATTCAGTAAATGAGAAAAGAATCGTCATTAACTAAAATATAAGGGTTGGAAATTTCTGGAAATGGTAAAATTAATCAAGGAAACTGAAAACAAAAAATGGTTACAAAAAGAACGGTTTAATTAAACAAGTATAGAATGTATGTCCGTCAAGAAAAGAGGCAAAACATGAATTGAATCATTCATACAAAAAGTAAATTAGTAAAGTTAATTATATGAAATGGCGAAACCCCTTCGCTAACAAAGATGCATTAAACTACTAATCACTCTTTACCAATTGACTTTTTATATAATCTCAATTGACTAATTTAAAAATACAGTTCCATCGTTTAAATTAGTAAATTTATAATATTTATACTCCTTAGTTTTGCATTAAGCACTGTTTTGTAAAAATAAAATAAGAACAACACCGGCTATATATATATATATATATATATATATATATATCACTGTTCTTTTCTCTTTAGTATAATATATATATATATATATATTTACTGTTCTTTCTCTTTAGTATAATATATATATATATATATATATATATATATATATTATTGTTTCAAAATCAAGCAGGTACGGATTTAGTGTGCAAAGAAAAGGATGGAATATGTGAATCAGAAATCAAAAATGCGCCTCGGAATAGCGAAATATGTCAACTAAAAACCTGAGCAAATTTCTGACATAGTTCGACAGACAAAGAGAAGAAAATTAAAACAACTGTCCTGATATATAATATCTAGCATCATGCATGAATGTAAATATAGTGCAATTTCCTCTGATATGGCAAGGCTGGAATCGACAGACATGCTGTCCGTGTGAAGAACGCTAGAACAGAACATGAACAACAATGAAGATTTTTTTAAAAAAAACATGGACAATAAGGAAAGTTATATTTATAACCAAAAAGAGTCAAAATTTCTGGGACAAAAATAAGGAGAAAAAAACCAAGATAATGTAAGATTCCCAAGTCAATACTAAATCAAATGAATCAGAATGAAAACATTTCTTTACATAATGTTCACAAAATGCAAGGCCCGATCTACCTAACGCCTTTATCCTGAAGGACACAAGGCACAGTGGGTAAAGGACCCAAAGTGTGTGAGTTCAATACCCAGTTAAGGCAGTGTAGAACTTTCAGAGGGAAATTAACAGGAGATAACTGATAACTGACATCCATCAAACGTGGAAGTAGAACAGTCTACCGCAGTGAGCGAAATAAAGGGTTCAGTTCGAAATTCCAACCACCTGAAGAAGGCTGGAGCGTACAACGGCCGAAACGTTGTAATAAATATAGCGACAAAGATGAGGACAATAGTCCGAATAATGTACATAATACCTTATATCAGGAATATAGACAGAAACGTTTTTGTGCTAATGCATAGGGTGGCAAGTCGAAAATGAGAAGTAAACAGTTACGTAGAACAAAAAAAGGACGTTGTAGAGAGGCATGATCGCAAATGAAAGAATGAACAAGAGTGATAATTTACGAAACATGCATGTAAAATGGAGAAAGGGGTGCGTAATAAGCTTGCTTTCTTCCTTTAATAATCTCACCACAAGCAAGGCAATAATGCCATTAAGAAGATAAAGGTTAGTGTTGGAAATTATGAGGGGGAAAACACATTTAAAGTGAGGGAACAATAAAATAATATGAATTAAGAAGATAGGTCGAAAGAGAGTTCCTCGCACGAGAAGTGCGATCGAAGAAACTGTTAGCATAGAACTTATGCAGCCATTTTAACTGGAACAAGATGAGTGATCTAGTACCGCGCTTAAATCTATAAATTCTGGGTACCATCGAAGAAAGATCTTCAGAACTGTTACCATGAAAGTATTTAAACGAAAGGCACAGTGAAGTACTGTTACGACGGGAGGTGGGTGGAAAGTGACTGAAGCGGAGATGCCAGGTCAGAACCAGTAAAATTGACGATTTTTTAGACATTATCATCTCTAAATATATAACAGCAACGCTAGACCAGATGCGATAGGAATATGCAGAGCATGGTTATAAAACTAGGAAATATAAAAACTCACCTCGATAATCGATAACGCAGCAAAAAGTAAATAGGAAAGAAAAGTGAAAAAAAATATGAAAGGACCTTTTTGCAAAGTCTGATAATGAGAATGATTGAGAGTTGGTGAAGTGTGTTTGCTTGTGTATGAATGGTAATCAATAAGAGGAAGGACTGGAGATGGCGCTGAGGTAAAGAATATTACGTCATAATGAAAAAAAAATGGTTTTCAAAAAAAACAAAATAAAATAGTAAATTTAAATTAAATTTATAATGAATGTTTTGACGAGAGAAATAGAGAGAGAATCGAAAGAGTAGAAATGATTGGGAAAAATATAATTATTATATTGTCAATGTAGATTGTGACAGTGATTGCCTCTTATGTCACAGACAATAAAAATTTGAAAAATCACGGATAAAAGAATATAAAAACGCAACAAACGCACGTGTATATATATATATATATATATATATATATATATATATATATGGCCGAGTGGTTAGAACGTTCACTTTCTGGCCACGAGGCACGGCTTCTAATGTCACCATGGTTAATTTTCAGGTCGGAGATTTCTGATGTTATCGGTCTGTGGGTGGGACGATCCCAGCATGCGCTTTTCCTTTTGAATTTGCCTGAAAACCATATCGGGTTGACCCAAGCCTTGTGAGGGAAATTGGGTAGACGGAACACAAATCATCGTCAGCGAGGGTCTGAATGTACCACTGCTGTTCAAATTGTTGATCATTCGACATAACACGCTTTCTCCCAGAAACTGTAACTAAGGTCTGCTCTGCATAGTTGCGGTATAAACTACAGGTTGGATTTGTTTGTGTTGGACAAACACAGATGTGCTTGAGCGAAGGTCTCCAATAGGGATTTGTTAGCCGCCATATTAGACTGTTATCCTCGAATACGAGTCGCCAGCTATTATATATATATATATATATATATATAATAGTAATTGTGTATTTGGGTAGCAATCTCTCTTTTATATAAGTTTTCGATAAAGACGACTGACAAGGTAATGAGATTAAGCTTTTTATTGAATTTTTCTTGTGTTTGTGCAAATAATTTCTTTTCTGTAAACAAAGTGTGTACAAACGTTTTGCATATCCGAGCACTTCCGGTTATTAACAATAAAAAAAAAGGAAAAGCCAGAATTAACTATGAACAAGGACAAAGCGTTCTGACCGTGTTTGGAAAATAAGGCATTCCTACAACTCCATACATATACAAAAAAAAAATGTATTCAGTTAAAGTAAAGAATAAAAACTCGTTGTTAATGCCTAAAAAATAGCCGCAAGTGCTCGGATATGCAGAACTTTCGGACAGTTTTGACATTTTTTGTTCAGCTAACATTTATACGAACACAAGAAAATTAAATAACAAAACGTGTTCTTGTATATATAGAGTATATATATATATATATATATATAAGCAGATTACCGGCATTCTTGGTGCCAGATTATCTGTTTCAGCTTACTGATGTGAAATAACAATTTAGTAAAACAATTCTATCTCAATGCCTGAGTGGGTGCTACCTCCTTACAATTAGAATATAAATAGAATCCGGATGATTCAACGATGTGAACGCAGCAGGACGTGTCCTAGTTGTAAATGTTTGAATTAGTGGAACTAAAGCGTGGAGTCCATCTGATCATATGTCACGTAAAAATATTTAATACAGTTTTTGGCCAAATACTAGGCCCAAGCGTCCCTCAAAGTAGTAGGTTACTGAAAGAAGTTGGTTGCACGTTAAAGAAGGAAGGAAGTGCTTATTATAAGTATAGGTAGTAATATATATATATATATATATATATAACGGTTGACCCTTGGTTAGGATTGTGTTAATCAAGGGAACATACTCTCTGGAGTTTGTTCCAAAAATAAATATTCTGAGTGAAACTTCCTCTTTTGCAATGGAATATGAAATAAATGTGTCTGAATCGAACTTGTGTACGTGACATGGCTGGTCTTAAAGTGGTTATTTGAATTGGAAGCACTAAGGAATATGGCACGTCTGAACATTTTCCATGAAAAGAGCGATAGAGTAGCCAGAGGGTTTCTGGGAATGGATGCATTCCCGTGAAAAATAATTACGCCCCCACAATTCCATGCGAACATTTTTGAACTCTGTCATAACTGGAAAGAGTAAATTTAGCAGGGATAAATTAAATTTGACCACCATGCTTAATATTTTTGTTTGAGTTGATTCTTGTAAATATAGACACTGGCTAAAGCTCCCAGGTACTTTATAGAACAGTAGAAACAATCGACAATTTTTCAGCTTCTTTACCGATGATTCGCATACACAAGTTTAAATTGACGTAGGGAGTGCGCTTGATTCCCAAATAAGATTCCAAACTGGGAGCCTATTTGAGAGGACAAGCGCTTATCTGGACTGAAGATAATGTATGATCCACACTGTGATGGTGAAGTATTGCTAAGTTGTTTGAAAACATTGAAGAATAAAGTCTTTCCTTCATTGAGCTGTGCGGACGATATCAGAGAAATCTTTTTGCCAGGGTCTTGTCATGATATGCACCAATAAACCGTGGTATCGCATGCTTATATATGATCTGAGATTGTCGTTCTCCACAAAAGAAAAACAAAAAAGAAACTACGATAACGACATCAGAAGAGG
>CAHIKZ030001361.1:275000-317500 GCA_903632075.3 Acanthosepion pharaonis | reverse complement strand
TTTTGTAGAATATTTCACTTTTATTTTTTATGAATGTCCCTCGAATTAATAGATGCTGAAATGAACAAAAAAATAAAATATAAAAAAATGCGATAAGCATGTTAGACTTAAAATGCTGTAATACAATATTGTAATGTTTCATCTTAACTGAAGTGAAAATATAATTTTGGAAGAGTAATTTTAGAGCAAACCACACAATGAGGCTGGGCGTATATAATGTCCCATGGGTTAGAGGCTTACATATCATGAATGCTAATTGTTGAAACTTGACTAATGCATGCAACCCAAAATGTACTTAGAACAAAATGTATTGAAACAAGGAAATGTACACAATATTTACATATAGTCTTTTGTATATTCCTGATAAGACCGTTCTTGGAGAATGTGTTGACTGAGTCGCAGTCGGGCAGAGTCTCTGGTTGAATCTCTTGATTCCTCCCTCTCTTCCCGGTACCAACCATATTTATATGGTCGTTACTCCACTATGCAAATTAGGTGGATCCTACCACAACACTAATTGATAAATAAAATGGATAAAAACATTTAAGCTTTGAATATTTCTGGAACAAGCAATCTAAAATTGTATGAAAAGCCTTTTAAAAATCATTTAGGCATGCAATTTGCGAGATCTCAAGAGCTGCAAAACTGCGGGTTTTATGTCAATTCAGTGATGGACATTCTTAAGACAATGCGTGAAAGACTTTCGCCATGACAGTGTGGTTTTCATTAAATTTGATTCCCTGGATTTCCAGTCTGTCAACGATATCTTAGATCATAGCACTGGTCTTACCAGAATAGCCAATCCGACTTGAGATGCATATATTAAATGCATCTCAAGTGGTAATTATTACATCGCCTGACTTGTGATTTTGTAGAAATCGATAGGCTAACTCGCCTTGAAGCTGACTAGCCTAGACTACTTTTTAACTCAAATCTCTGACAAACGTATTAAGAAATAGGGTGTATTTTATAAAAATTCATGCTTTCGTATTTTTTATGATGGTTAAATAAATGACGACATTGTAAAGAAATACTCCGACGCTAGGAGTGTTGTCCTTTAAAAGAACTTCTTCCAGCGAATTATAATTAAATCGATAGAATCTTGTATATGTATCTGGCGAGGAAAAAGTTCCGCTAAGAATTCTGCATCAAGCAAAGATGAAGGATTTGATTTATATTTTGCAGGTTATTTCCAACCATAACATGTTTTTAGATTGTAAATCATCTTTTGAGATAATGAGGATTTGCTAATACAAGATGTACTAATTAACCCGTAGTGGGGGGAAGATGAGGATTTATACCTTTCCCATGGACAATTGAGCGTAAGTGAATATAACGAACTGGACTAGAATTACAACACTGCTCACCGATTTTCAATTCCGAGTAATTCTCCTTTACTCCACCCTCACATCGAAGCTTACAACACCTGGTATCCCCAACCGGATTCCCATTTAGGTACTGATTAGTCTTACGTTGCGTAACTTTGATGATCGTACAAGGACCGGTGTTTCGATGTGTTATGGACGTAAACCAGAGATACAGGGTCGCTTATGTTTAAATGTAAAATTTTCAGTTATTGGCCTTCGACGTATCTAGATTCATAGCATAGCCAACCGTTATTATTTATATTCTCATTGCTATAGTTTTAAAATATACCACTTTATAATTACAAAGAAGATACAAAGCTTAGACATGAAAGGAGTACAGCGTTTAATGAAATATCGTCTCAATAAACTAGTTTTTCTTTCAAATAAAAGCGTATTTTTTGTAAAATACCTCGTTGTAATAATCTTGAAACATGATCTCTATCTATAAAACGCAGGATGTGTGTGTGTGTGTGTGTGTGTAACGAATGCACGGCCGCAATTTTCGACGGATTTGCACCAAAATTTACCTGCCCATGCTTAAAGTTAGTGGGAAGGCCAAGACCGACATTGCATTTCCCAACTCCCATCGATAGTGGAAATAATCGATTTTTTCATGCTTCTACGGCAGTTTTCATGTAGTTTGTGGCCATTTTCTACTGGCCAGTGTGAGAGCCTATAGCTGGCTGCCACGTATAGGCAGGAAGATTCTACTGGACAGCGTGAGAGCCAACAGCTGACTGACACGAATGTTAACTAGCATGCTAGCATGCAAAAAAAAATCGATAGCTGTATTCGTCACAAGTGGGAAAAATTTAAATCTGCATGGCACTTTACTCCAATTGGCTCACTCGCTTGCATAAACTCAACGTTGATTCTGATTCCGCAGAACTGGGTTGGGTGTGAAAAATGATTTGTTTTTCATTCGGTTTTTCCAGTTACGAGTCCTTTTTTAAAGCTGATAGTTTTGTGTTCATTTTGTTTAGTTATTTTTTCGTAACAGATTTAATGTTTAGTATAGAGCTTTGAAAAAATTCCAAGTGTGAGATAGACAAGAAGTAAGGCATGTAGCAACATCAGCAGGGCAGATGGCACTCCTTTAAAGGCAAGGAAGGGCAAAACTATTTTAAGTCAAGTGATAGCCATTGCTGTATGAGTCGTACGATTTTTGAATCAAGCACGGGCAACGCCGGGCCATGCTGCTAGTCAGACATATATTCCTCGGTGCTTTGTTTTTATGAATCCATTCTTTACGATTTTAAATGTTTTTATTTTAGTATTTCTTTTCGGAGATAGCTATCAATTTACTTGTATTTCGAATTACAGCTTTGTCGTTATTGATGTTAATAAAGAGAGAAATCTTCCATTAAGTACCTTCTGGTCATCATCAGGTTACCAATCATTGACTGATAAGTGATATCACTTTGACTATTTTGATATCAGCTACTGTTCGTTTGTGTTGTATCGATGTTTCGCTACCTTTTACAGAGATTGAGCTCACGGTGACGAGATGAGAGCAACACATTTAATCAATTCCTATATTCACGACGCTACCAACCCCTCTCCAATTTCCAATTCTGTGCTGTTATCCATTACACTATCCGCACATCCAAGCCTACAGCACCTGGTATAAATAAATCAATTAATGTAACACCAATCCACAAGTTTCAAAGAAGAATGGTGTTCTCCAAAAGACACAGGTTTCACTCGATCAAAGCCATTTTTAATCATTGACGTGAGAAAGCTGTTGTATACAATCAAGGGAAATATTTATTCAAATCAAACAAGCTGCAGAGTCTGAATAATTTGGATCTTTACTGCATATATTTAATAGAACGGACAAAGGAAGGTCTTTCTAATCTTTGCCGATTTCCCGCTCGTATCGGACATCTTATTGCTGTCGGTGAAATCTTGTAAAGGAAATCTCCAAAATTATGCATTATGTTCCAAGTACATTCGCTCATTGTTGGTCAAGTTCAAGGAAAATAGTTAAAAGTTGAGAGGTGGAGCTATTATGCTCTTAACGGTCTAGTGTTCGACATGCATGTAGGATCGTGTTCCGTTGGTGAAATACACGGAACATTGCACACGATTCCGTCATTTCCTTCGCAAGTTTCCACATGACATCAAAAGATTTATTCGACACAAAGAGAAACACGCCAAAAGGCCCAAAAGACATTCCTTGTTCGGTATATGTAATTAAACATATAAAAGAAAGGCAGCTCTCAAAGCACACTATGAGATATATATATATATATATATATATATGCATGACGTGGCTGTATAGCGTTGCCATGTTACATAAAAAAGTTTAAATAGTTTCGCCTTAGAAGTGTTCAGTGAAAAAGGACACATGATTAAACAATAAAAAAAAAAAAACTCTTCTATGGAATGAAAGTGGCGGATTTTCATATTTCGCATGTATATCCCGCCAAAAAGTTATTCCACTCTTTGGCGTATTCCATTTAAGATGCCTTCGCAAAGGGTTATGATTGTCTTGGAGCGTAAGAATCAGAAAAGAGGAAGTACTAAAAATAGTAACCCTTTTAGGAAGAGATGTCCATGTTTTGGCTGCATATAAAGCAGTTGAGAGGACACTAGAATTATACTGGGAGAATTTTATTCGAATACTAGACGGTATGGGGTTTTTTATCGCCAAAAATGGCTTCATATCCATACGTTAGCTTATAATGTTTTGTACTATAACGAATAGTTAAGAATTAGTACCATAGTTTGGAGATTTTCATTTTAGTATAAAAATATTAGTCTAAATTACTATTTATTTATTTTATTTTTTTTGCTTGGATCTCATTAAATCATTCCAAACTATTTGGATCAATTAGTTCTTTTGATAAATTCAGACAGTTTGTCATTCCTAAAGGTATTGATTTGTATATCTTATTATACTACATTAACTTTATGTTAAATCTTGAGTAAATGGAGACGTGCATTCAGCGTGTTTTTTTATTTCACTTGCATCATTATATATATATATATATATAGAGAGAGAGAGCTTTGTAATGCAACTTATTTTTATAAAAATCAATATTCTTCTCTATTTGTTTAAACAAAGATTTAAAAAATCAGCACCAGCAACAATGTCAAAGAAATAAAATCTTGATAGAATAAACCATAATTATGTCGCTTCTTTAAAAGCCCCATTTACTTAAGCTATACGCACTTGAGGCTGGCAACCTTCAATTATAATCAAATAAATAATAGACGATATGAAGAAAATATATTGACGGCTAATGCGTCTAAGATACACTATTGTCTTCTATGTGGAATTCTGTGCAATTGTGCATGTTGCTATCACGTGGTTTTAAGCGAAAACCCGACTGCGGAGCGAATACGCTTCATAATAATGGTCGTTATGTGTATATCATTTTTTCTTTTCTTTTCTTTCTCCGTTGATTTTTGGTTCGTGTCAACTCTCATCTCTCGTACTTTAATATCGGAATTGTTTGCTTTGTGAAACAGTATTTACATTCTGTTTAAATACATGTCTGGTCTTTCCATAGTTGTACGGATGTGCATCCTCCTGAGGGCGAGTTTCATAATGTATAATAAATTTCTTTTTTAATCTGTCTTCCTTGCATATATACTTACGGTACAAAGTAAATAAACGTATTTATGAATCGTATTTTGGACTTTTATTAACACTCCAGAGAGATTTAAAAAGAGAAATTGTGCAGGTGAATAAAATATTCACGGAGTTAATATTTCTGACAAATGGAAAGTTCCGGAATCTAACTCCTGTTTTCAGATGTATTCGTTTGTGCAAACCTGATTCATTCTGCTTATTAAATAAAATAAAAAAAATACGATCATCATGTGTTCCTGAAACCGTTAAAATCGTAGGAGCAACAAATGAACTGTGGGTGGAGAAACTTAAGACATTGAGAGCCCATATATCTTCAGACATTTTTAGTTCTTTTTCATAAAACGCTAGTGGTTCTGTTAATTCATAGTGTAACGACACACTAGAACAAAAGGTTAAATGAAGAACAGGTTTAATCACACGAGAGACATGGATTAATAATAAATAAAGTAATAGAGAATCCATTACTCCACCGTAGTCATGGATAGAACGGTGGAGTAATGGATAGCGGCTCGGATTGAGGAATCGGAGAGCCGAGTTCGAATTCCAGTCGAACTTACGTGGTATTACCCTTGAGAAAGGTATGAATCCTCTTCTTCAAAGCTGGTGAGTGTGCGGAGAAGAGGTTTAGCAGGCCAGACCGGGTTCTATCGCCTTAGTTGGCAACTGGTCTACCACGGAAAGAAATAGCAACCTACTGCGACAGTCATGTATCGAAAGATACATGATAGCCTAAGCGTGTATCACGGATGGCACATAACTGACTGAGTAGAAAATAACGTAGTTTATAGCGGCAATGCATAGACATTGCGACCCACTTCGCGACAGTTCCGATGAGCAGGTATTCTACTCAAGGCGGTCATTCCAGGAAGCGTTACATTTGTATCTTTTATTTTACTACTCAATTGGATACAAAAAAAAAAAACTCATCTCTTAATTTTTCCTACAAATGTCCCCTAAAAGGGAATCCATTGTTTTGTTTGTTTCATTACGTGATAAAATACTGATTCTACTTCTTCCTTTCCTATATCAAAACAGTTTCAAACAGCCTGGTGTATTAAGGGTCATTTACTTATACAGGGGTGACCCAAAAAAAAACGGAAACTTTTTAACAATCTAATAAAACTAAGAGGGATGGAAGAAAAATATTTTATTCATAGTAATTGAAACCTTAACACATGCCATTTAAGAAACATCGTTTTCAATTCAGGCAGCACTTTGATATTCGCTGTGTTGAAGAGAACAATGCGATTTACAGTAAACACTGTTAGAAAAAAAACAACTAAAAATAAAGCCTGATAAAGTAATCCATCATAACACATATTTTCTTTACAGTAAGGTTCATCCTTTACAAGGCACGGGGGCCATTCGAGGTAGAGCATTATGTTAGGAAGCCATTTTTGTGTACAGGATTAAAAGAAAACGTTTAAGCTCATCTTTGAAACGGTTGAAAATTGTAGTGATCGGAGAACATCCTGTTCGGATTCGGTTCACGGGAAGTTGTTCGAATGCAAATTACTTCTCACCAATGGAATAAAGAGGGAATATTGTTGCTTTGCTAATCTGCCAGTGACATGGTGTGTTCTTGCAGTGGAGGTATGACTTGACGGGACCAGTTCGACCAAGTACTTTCCGTGGAAAGAGTCTTGTCATATCCGTCTATGGGAGAAATATTAGAGGATCGAGAATAATAAAGAGCTAAAAGACGCTTTTGGACTCCATCAAGATTGGAGAGTAAGGTCTGGAAACTACCACCCAAATATGACAACAGTACCCCATTTTTGGTTTGATCTGAGCATGAGGAATCAGTTCCTTACAGAAACGGTCCAAGGAGCTGACCATTTTTCCTGCATCCTTAGCATTGAATCGTATGTACCATTTCATTTGATATCGGGTGCGATTTTGAGGACTAAGAGCTTTTCATCCTGATTGGTTGTAGTACGTGTTCAGATTGGCGACGATCATGCCATAATCACCAGAGATAGCCTGGGTTTTGTATTCTCTAAATATTGTATATTTTATGTATTTAATCAATAATTAAAATCATTCTCTATCATGTGGATATTTTAATTGAATGTTTTCTGCTGATTTGAATACCACTTTTTTTAGAATTGTATAAGGAGTCTATACTGATCGTCTAATATTATATTCTATTATGATGAAAAAGTAAAACTGTTCAGTATTTGCAGAGTACCGTATATTTCAGTGTTGAGATAAAAAAAAAATAAATATAGTTAATTTTCATGAGTTTATTCTATACCTGTAGTATAAAACGACTGCTTATTGGTTATATAAAGATGATGCTATTGGAAATGTTAGTTACAGTATCCTTAGAAATTCCAACATAAACGAAATAAAAAACGTGATATACAGGGGTGACCAAAAAAAACAAAGGAAACTTTTTAACAATCCAATAAAACCAAGAGTGATGGAAGAAAAATATTTTATTCATAGTAATTGAAACCTTAAAACATGCCATTTAAGAAACAATGATGGAATTTTCATTTTTTAAACATTACGTCCTGTAGATGGCGTCCTCCTGTACGAATGCATTCTTGAAATCTGCTGTTGAGATTCTTCATTGACTGCTGCAACATCTCAGCTGGGATACTGTGAATTTCATCTTGAATTCTAAATGGCGAAATGTTTACTTGCTCAAGGTCACTGTCTCGCAGTGTTGCCACTTGCTCATGTCTGGCAATACGCACTTCAAAAATTCCCGTTTTTTTGGGTCACCCTGTATAAATATCACAAAATACCAAAACAAAAACATTACGATAATAGTACATTCCACCTTCAAATACTGATTCTAATTTTAATTTGGAAAATAAAGGTTGTATATAATCCTACGTTGTGCCATTATCTAATACCAAAATGATAATGAATTATTAATGAGAAAAAAATTTATGTTTTTTTAAATATTATTCCTTGCCGTTTTAACACTTAATGATTAAAAGCTCATCAAAAAAAAATTTAAATTTCAACACAATCAAACTCGTGTTTCATACCTTTTTCAACTGAGCATCTAACATGGTTTTGTGTTCATTGATATATAATCATTCTGCGAATACACAATCTATTATGAAGTTATGCCAGTAATATATAACGTCGTTTTATTACTTGTATTATCAGTTTATTTGATAATGTGACATTTTTCATGTACGTTATTTTTTTATTTCATTTAGATAACATACATAACCTAACGAAAGCATTTCTGTGTGAATTTAAGGTTTCTCTGTTAAAATTCTAATATAAGGGGATTTAAAAGTCCCTATACGGGGAAATATATTTGTTGAAACTTGACTAATGCATGGAATAATAATACAACACAAAATGTAATTAAAACAAAATGTATTGAAACAAGAAAGGTACACAATATTTACATATAGTCTTTTGCATATCCTTGGGAAGACCGTTCCTGGAGAATGTGTTGACTTAATTGCAGTCGGGCAGAGTCTCTGGATTGAATCTCTTGATTCATCCCCCCTCTTCCCGGTACCAACCATATTTATATGGTCGGTACTCCACTATGCAAATTAGGTGGATCCTACCACAACAATATTGTATATTATTTAAAATGAAATGCCAATTACCGTACTGATAATTTTGCATTTCACTGTATATACGAGATGTTTTAAAGGTATTTGCATGAATATATGAATATGTAAAATAAGTCTGTGAGTATAATAATTGTCAGATGTCTATAAAGACGATTGTACGTATGAATATTAGGTTAAGTTATAAATAATTTCAATTTATGTTGATTAACTTTATTCTTCAAAGGAATAAAGTACAATTGCTTCATATAATTATATATTCACCATTATTTGCAATGATTTTTTTGCAACTTATAGGTTTTCGACGAATACTTGAATTTCTTTTCAAATGCACTGATTAAAGGCTATATTACTCGGTTTGTGCCACGGCTGAAGTAGAATTTACACATCTAGTTGCAATTTCTATTGGTATTCTTGCTGTAGGCGGTCTTGCATTGTCAGTGAGAACATTTTTTTGTGAATCCATCGTATAAGTCCATACTACCTTGCATAAACTAAATTATGTGAGCATATTCCAAATTTATTCCTATCTGATACTTCTGATTAAGTAGAAAAACTTGGAGACGTCAGTTACAAAAGGCTAATAACTGAAACGGAGCTATTCAGAAAATGTCATGACACTTGAAACTAGAACAGTCTGCCCCAGTTAACTAAAAGGGTTCGATTTCAAATTCCAACCCATATCTACTGAAGACGGCCGGAGCGGACAATGGTCGAAGAGTCGTGAATATGACAATAAAAATGCGGGCAACAGCCCGAATAATCTAAATAGAAATTACTTATGACTTAATTTAATATATGATAAACTTTGTCTTAATTTCTTAGATGAGGAGTTATCATTATTTATATACAGACTATTGTCCTCATCTTTGTTGCTATTGTCACAAAGTTTCGGGTGTTGTTCCATTCGGAGTTTATCAGTTGTATGTTGATGTAGGTAACCTACAGTGAATTTGTAACTGAATACTTTATTTAATGTACAGGAGTAGACTGTTATTGTTCCATTCTCCATGTTTAAAGGTAATTCGTCTAGTTTCTATTTACTATTGATCAGTTATTGCTTGCCCAGTATCCACTGATTTCAAGTAAATAATACCCACCCCAGGTACTGAACCTATAATTATCCCGGAAAAGTAGTATAAAGCGTTGGTCCGTGAATTTGGTGATAGATGTGACACAAGGCCGAAAGTATGAGGATCGAACTCACTAAGTCGTAATTGTTCTAGCAAGAAAAGCTTGTTAACCATTACACCACCTCGAGGTGCCCCTGTGAATTTGGTGGTAAGCTAATTGTTTTTGTTGCTCTTAATGCATTATTGCTTAATAATGAGCACGCCTAAGACAAGGGATGTCTTAAAATCTTTATTCTTTAGAAATACATTGATCTACACGTTGTTTTTTTTTTTCGACTACACACTATATTTCTTATACAATATCGCCTTTATGTAAATGTATAGATGCAGGGTTAAACGCTATGTATTAGTGTGATACATGATCAATTTCTCTTTATTTGACATGATGAATAAACATCTAAAAGAATATTCTTGGAAGTTTTGAAAGCAAGTTGATCTTCCGCTCCTTTGATTATGACTCTAATGTAATTTCTTTCTTATTACATTTCATACTACGAAAACAAAAAAATATATTTTTGTATATATTTTTGATATTGATATATATATTGATTTATTTTTGAATAACTGAGCATGACAGCAATAACGTTCTTGAAATAAGCTTCAGTTTCGGGATGTGTAAAAATTTGCCGCGTTTTCTTTTCTGATTTTTTTTTTTGTGGGGGGTCGGATTTAATGCGCCTTTGTTTTTGTTTTGTTTGGGGTTTTTACAGACTTATAACTGGTTCATTTTCCATTTGATCACACGCTCGAATTATTATTTCAAAATAAAAAAACAAAAACAAGAAAATAATTCTAGCGCTTTACGCTATTTCTTAGACTTCGTCACGGCTACCAATGTTCACACAAAAACACAATGTTCTTAATGTCTTTCCATATAAACGTTTGTAATAGAAAGAGCAAAGATGGGAAAATCGACACAAATAACGCCTTGCACGTTCGGTCATAGTGATGCGAACAATGTGACAATTATCGACAGGGCAAGTTCATTCAGTTTGGTTTAATTCAGACCTTTTGTCTTTGAAGCTGGAAAGCCAGTAACAAGGAAGAAAGCTTACCAGAACGTGAAAATATTTATAGAAAAAAGACACACACATAGAGGCTACATTACGACGGTAGGAAAAGAACTGAAGCCCAGATGCCTTTATTTACATTTTTGGCAAATTATTTTTATATCTATTTTATATAAGATATATAAATAGATATAAGAAGTTTGTAGATGAGATATGACAACAATATTCAATGCATTGAATAAAAGTAGACTTATAAATTTGTAAGATGGAATCTGGTGAGGAAAAAACTGTAGAACACGAAACGCTTTACTAGCAATACAATTTGCAATCTGTAAATAATTCAATATTTTCGATTATAGAGCACATATCATTGGGTATTATTTTCGATTCACGGAATCTACTACAATACACAGCTACAATCGATAATGCTACAATTTCAGCTACAATCGATTCGGTTACCCAGCTATTTACACAACAATCGAGACATATTCAATACATTTTCAATGATTTCAATTCAAGAGCTTAATACACAATTAATTTTTTCAGTTTTAAATCAATATAGCTAATTCGAATATATATAATATATTCGGATAATATGTATAAATATTCCCCAATCGATTCGTATAATAGAGTTCATAAAATCGATAAAATATATGAATAATTTTCTAATAAAAATCGATGTTCCATATTCGTACCTAAATCGAATACATTGACAATAATTTTGATTCCTTTAACACAGGAATTTTCTAAAATTTTTCACAAACTAACATACAGCTACAATCGATTTGGTATACACAGTACAAATATACGTTTCGATTCGATATACTTTCACAATTTGTTTAATATTTTACATTTTTTGATTCATCTACAATGCTACAATACACAGCTACAATCGATTCGGGATAAAAACAGTTATTCTTTGGATTCCATCTTTTCCAGTTCCAATTCTTTTTTTATATAAATTTTATATGTTAAATGTTTCGGATTTAAAATACAGGAATCGATTCGGATACACGGCTAAAATAGACCAAAACGTCCAGCTTTCCAAATATTTTATACATTAACAATACACAGCATTCAATTTCGGGCTACAATACACAATCTTCAAACACAGCTTTTTCTGTATATTTTCTACAATCGATTATATATACAGCTATATATATTCGGTATATATATTATATATATATATATATCGGTATATACATTCTATAAAATGTAAAATCGATTATATCAGAACCAATACATCTGTTATTTCGGTATATACATTAAATAAAATAATTTCAGATAAATAGACAATATAGATCTTGAAAAAAGATACAATATTTCCTTTATAAACAAAATTATATCTATCGATTGTTACTGACTTAATATATTAAATTAACATAATACATAAACAATCGATTCGATATAGACATTTGGGTATATAGAAAACACACATATATATCCACATATATATATATATATATATATATATATATATATATAATATATATGATTTTATATATAAATTTTATAATTATTTGATAAAGCACATTGATCAATTCGGTTACACAGTTTTACTAGGTACAATCGATTTGCAATAACATACAATAAACAAAATGATGTATACACTCAATATTTTTTCTGGTATATAAATATACAAAACTTTACACAGCTATATCGATGTGAAAGAAAATGTTAAAAAATAATGTTATTCCCAAAATAGATTCCGGTATCGCATTTTTTTTCGATTACACAGCTTTTTAGCATAATCAGTTAGCTTCCACAATTTCGTCAATCTTACAATATGTTACTCTTTGCCGATTCGGTCCTCCTCAATACACATTTAATTTTCTCAAATATATATATATATATATATAAGATAATATTACAATCGTGGAAAATATACATACAATACACAGCTAAAATCGATATTGGGCCGAATATACATATATATATATATATATATATACAATACACAGCTACAATCGATTTTCGGTATACACAGCTACAATTTGGGCTACAATCGATTCAGTATCTCTCCACATTCAATTTGCTACAATCGATTCGGTATACAGCTAAATACACAGCTATAATCGATTCGGTATCACAGCTACAAAAATATAATTTTTTCAAATCACAAACTCTTTTACACACTTTAAAAAATCTCAATACATTCAATCAACCTCTCACTTTAACTTCGGTATTCTTGGCTTTCGGAAGAAATAAAACTGACAATCGATCGATTACACAAAGTTTTGGAGATATTTTAAATCGGTAGAACTAAATTTGCTACAATCGATTCAGTAAACAGCTACAATGTTACTTTAAACTCAATAATCGATTCGGTATAAAAAAAATCACAACAAATTTAGAATTTCAATCGATAAATGTGCTCAACGCTAAATCGATTGTTACACAGCCAACAATACACACCTACAATCGATTCGGTATAAACAGATATACAAGCCAATCGATTCGGTATGCATTATCATGCACAGCTAAAATCGATTCGGTATACACAGCTACAATACACAGCTTCTACACCTACAATGATTCTTACACAGCTACAATACACAGCTACAATCGATTCGGTATACACAGCTACAATACACAGCTACAATCGATTCGGTATACACAGCTACAATACATTGCTACAATCGATTCGGTATACACAGCTACAATACACAGCTACAATCGATTCGGTATACACAGCTACAATACACAGCTACAATACACAGCTACAATCGATTCGGTATACACAGCTACAATACACAGCTACAATCGATTCGGTATACACAGCTACAATACACAGCTACAATCATTCTTACACAGCTCAATACATGACAATCCTTCACAGCTCCAAATACACAATCCTTACACAGCACAATATTGTGATACACATACAATCGATTCGGTATACACAGCTACAATACACAGCTACAATCGATTCGGTATACACAGCTACAATACACAGCTACAATCGATTCGGTATACACAGCTACAATACACAGCTACAATCGATTCGGTATACGGCAATCGATTCGTTTACGTTTATACACGGCATTTCTCTTTCAATCGTTCGGTATCGATTCGGTATACAAAAAACAATCGATTCGGCTAATGCAGCTACAATACACAGCTACAATCGATTCGGTATACACAGTGTATATATATATATATCGATTCGGTATATATATTTTACAAAAATCGATTTTATACACAGCTACAATACACAGCTACAATCGATTCGGTATACCCGGCTACAATTTGTTTCGATTCGGTATAAATGCAGCTACAATAACATTTAATCGATTCGGTATACCTGAATGTCCTAGAAATTTCGGTATACACAGCTAAATGTTATTACAATACTGTTTATTATAAACAGACAATCGATTCGGTATACACAGCTAAATACACAGCTATCGATTCAAGAACACAGCTACAATAACAGCTAAAATCGATTCGGTATACCCAGCTAAATTGTCAATCGATTCGGTGTCCATTTACAATAATATATATATATTCGGTATACCCATACAATACACATAATCGATTCGGTATACACATACAATACACAAAAATCGATTGTATCATTGTACACAGCTACAATATTCGGTAAAAGAAAAACTGCCAAGTCGATTCGGTAAAGCTACAATACACATTTCGGTAAAAATACAGTGGTCGTAGGTATATACCAGCTTCTACAAAACTCTCCAATTGTCTCTGTATGCACAAGGCAACAGCAGCTCAAATATTCGGTATACATACCTTTTACACGGTATAATTGTCTCTCTACAATATATATATATATATATACAATATATATATATATATATATATATATATATATTCGGTATACACAGCTACAATACACAGCTACAATCGATTCGGTAATAAATTTGCATCATTCGATAACAGCTACAATACCACAAAACAGCTAAAATTCGAAAAGCTACAATACACAGCTACAATCGATTCGATATCCCTACAATGACGAATGGAGGACAATGATTCGGTATACACAGAATCTGGTACAATCGATTCGGTATACACAGCTGAATGGTAACAATCGATTCGAATCAGCTACAATACACAGCTACAAACCTTTGTTTGTTTTATTTTGCTTCTCGATTCGGTATATATATATATATATATATATATATATATACAGCTATAATAGATTCGTATATTTTACACAGCCAATCGATTCGGTATACACAGCTACAATGAGTCAATGAAATCGATTCGGTATACAAGCTTACACAGCTACAATTTTCGTAAAGGATCAATCACAGCTATTCATTCGGACAAGCTTTACAGTATCGATTCGGTATACACAACAATAGTACCAACTACAATACACCAGCTATTTAATAAAGGGTACTATACACAGCTTTAATCGATTCGGTATATTAGATGATCCTCGATTCAGTATACAAGCTAAGTAGACAGAACAATCGATTTAAATTATTCAATGATATATAATACACAGCTTACACACACACACACACACACAATATATATATATATATATATAATATATATATAATATTCGGTATATATATAAGCTTGATTCGGTAAAAGAACCAATTGGTTCTATCTCTTTAATTTTTTTTATCCAATGCGTCGACCACAAGACTCAAAACGTAATCCGAAAATTGGAAAAGTCAATTAAAAAAAACTAAAAAAAAAAATAAACGCAGACCTTGTCGGTTTTTTTAATCAAACTTTTTTGAGTGAAGACTTGCTACCTCGATTCGGTATATAACTATATGTCTTACAATTGATTAACGGTATACATGCTAAATCGCCGTGAATCATTCGGTAAGCCAGCTACAATAGTTCGGTCACGTTATGTATTGCTGATGTTTTTCCCATTGCAAGTAGTGTTTTGTAGAGGTGTAGTTCCACAAGAAGCAGGTTTAACTTTTTCAAATTCAAAGATGTCATTCTCCTAGATTTATTGCTAACGAAATCTATGATCAGCAAGCTGGAGGAGAAGTGGCATATGTGTCAGTCCCATTGGAATTTGGAACACGAAAACAGCTACTTTTCGGTTTTTATATACACAGCTACAATATTTTCTTCAGTTGTCAAAGTAATCACTTTACTCCAATACACAGCTACAATGACTGGTATTTCTAGAAACAATTTTATTAGGTCAGCTGCGTAGCAGAGACCCTGATCTATTCACTCAGTCGAATGCCGACGATGTATTCATTCCTGGCATGCCATGGTAAATTTACCTGAAGGAGCCCATCCGTCACCCGATGAAACGACAGCCGATGTCCCCCAACTCTGAAGTTTTGCGGACACACTGATTACAGACTTGTGGCCGGAGGATAGATCTGGATAATCCTTCAACATACATAGCAGTGGCGCCCAATGTATCTCATTGTTGTTGATGGCTTTTTTATTTCTCCTGTGTATCTAGACACGCTACTCAATAGGAAATCCTGTTGGGATACCAAGTTTAATCATCCATGATCCGACGATAAGCTAGGGAGTATTGCGTTGCATGTTTCTCTTTTAGTAGAGCATTAGGTTAGCAGGGACTAGAACGTTTATCCGGTTTCTCAGTGACTATTTTAGATTTACAACTATTTTGTGTATATAGAAAATCTTACAAACCTGACAATTAATAACATACTTAAATTCGTTGAACAATTTTTATGATGAACTGTGGTATTTCCAAAATCCTATTCATGATAAATTATTAAAAAGAAATTAACCGAACCATTTGTGTCGAAATGGGAGAAATCATATTCTCTGACCTTTTTGTGCATGATGAAAAAAAGAAAATGGCCATGTTACGTCATTGTCTATTCAATTTGATATTTGCATAAAACAGTATGCTATGGCGAAAAGAAAACATACGAATGTAACGGAATGGTTAAAATAATATTGTATTTTAATGATAGCGATGGATTTTTATTGTAATATTTCAATATTTTCTTGAGTTTCAATATGTTCTGTAATATATACTTCCGTTACATAAAAAAGTATACCGTAAACTTTCTTTATGAACGTCATTCAAATTCTTTTTTTTTTTAAATTTTCAAAGATTTCTCGACATAACTATATATATATATATACACACACACACTCGACTCTCCCATTGAATTCGACGTATGAGGGTCAAGAAGCAGATCAGTTCTTAGGAATTGACAGCCCGACAACAGCACCCTCCGTCGGTCCCCTAAACGACCCTCCGAAGGTTTTGAATTCAGAGTTGTCCTTCTCCTTGACCAGTTGTTCAACATCCAAATGTCTTTAAACCCAGTCTGTCCTTGCTATTTACCCATAGCTATAGACAGAAGAAGAAAATTCATACCTTTCCCAAGGGTATTAAAAACGTAAAACTGAATGTAATGGATTCGACTAGAATTCGAGCTCGGCTCTTACGATTCCTCAATCCAAGCCGCAGCTCAACCATTACCCCTTTGCACCGTGTTATCTCTCTCTCTCTATATATATATATATATATATATATATATATATATATATATATATAAATATATATATATATATATATATATATATATATATATATATATATATATATATAAAACAGTATTAAATAAATTGATGATGAATGATTTTCAAGAATTGGTATAAACCAATGGCTTCTGTTAACAATATTATATATATAATTTTATGTTAAAGATTCTTATTCTATTATATGCTTCTGCTTTCAGATTCATCATTCACATCTTGGATATTTTGTAAAGTATTCTTAATTCCGACATTGCAATCTGTTTTTCTTATTTCCTTATATCTTCTAATTCCAGCTCTCGATTGATTTATATACATTTAAGTCTGTATATAAATTCTTATTTGTCTAAGTCTTTCTATAGGTCTAATTTTATATTTCTCTTTTTCTACTTGTTTGTACCTATCTTTCTATTTTTGTTCTTGTAGCTACCTAATTACACTTCTCCTTACCTATCTACCTGGATGTGGAGAGGGTCTAATGAGAGTCATGTTCGTTACATTCAATTACGCGTGCGTACATCCGAGAATGGTATGAATCCATCCCTTCTTCCCAATAATAGGTTAAAAGTTATTATTTTTATCTAGAGAATCATCCTTATTCAATGAAATACAATTAAATAATACGTTTCGGCTTCAAATAACCCCCCAAATCTTGATAGGCCCTAAAAAATAAATCAAGCCATCAATAGCTATCAACTAACTCAGCTACCTTGTTAGCTATCTAGGACTAAACTGCCTCGTTCGTTGTCTAGACAGCCCACTGCCTCGTTCACTGTCTAGCAACCCTGATTGCCACGCCCGCTTGTCGAGGAACGCAACTGCCACGCTCGCTTGTCTAGCAACCCAACTGCCACGCTCGCTTGTCCAGCAAGCCTACTGCCACGCCCGCTTGTCCAGCAAGCCTACTGCCACGCCCGATTGTCCAGCAAGCCCAATGCCTCGTTTGCTATTCTGCGACTCATTTTCACAATCTCGCGTAGGCTACAGCCAGGTTCTCACTCTTTTACCTTATACATCTACTGAGTGTCAGATTCTTCATTCTATATTTTATCTTTATTTTTTTTAACGTTTTCTCTTTACCCACATGTACGGTCCATGGTCGAATCTGTATACTTTGTAGAATTCCATATGTTTTTCACACTCCGCAAATGTTGGGGATTTAAAAAATATTGTATTTTAATTACACACCTCTGGATTTTATTGGCTAAAAATTAACATTAAAAAAAAAAATGAAAAGTTTTCAAAATTAAGTTTTAGCAGTGCCAATGAGAAAATGTTAAATTTGATCATATTCAACAAACGTGTTTGCCGTAAGATAATATAAGACCAGTTTCATTTTATTGCTATGTGACATATCCATTCCATTGCTATGTGACATATCCATTCCATTGCTATGTGACATATCCATTCCATTGCTATGTGACATATCCATTCCATTGCTATGTGACATATCCATTCCATTGCTATATCCATTCCAATGTGACATATCCATTCCATTGCTATATATCCATTCCATCGGCTATCGATTCCATATAACCATTCCATATATATATATATCCATTCCATTGCTATGGGCATATCCATATAATATATATATATGGCTATCCATTCCATCTTATATATATATTTTATTCTTATTCTATCTTCTATTTCAGATTCATCATTCACATTTGGATATTTTTGTAAAGTATTCTTAATTCCGAATTTGCAATCTGTTTTTTCTTATTTCCTTATATCTTCTTCCATGTGACATATCCATTTAGTCATTATAAATTCTATGTGGCATATCCATTTCTATTGTTGTTTGTTCAATTTTTATTTTGTTCTTGTACATATCCATTCCTATCTACCTGGATGTGAGGGTAATCCATTACATTCAATTACGTGCGTACATATGGTATGAATCCATCCCTTCTTCCCATGGTTAAAAAGTTATTATATCCATTCCATATTCAATATGAAATACATATCCATTCCATCGCCCCAAATAAAAAATAAATGACATATCCAACTTCAGCTCATTGCTATATACATACTGCCTGTTGTCTAGACAGCCCACTGCCCTCGTTCACATATCCATTGTCATTCGCTTGTGACATATCCATTTGTCCATTGCTATGTGACACTGCCATTTCGCGTGAGCTGCAGCCAGGTTCCCAGCATCGCCAATTGCCATCCCAATGTGCAATCCATTGCTATGTCCATTCTGAGTGTCAATTCTTCATTTATATTTTATTTTTGACATATCCATTCCATTCCATTTTTTCATGTGACATATCCATTCCATTTTCAAAATTAAGTTTTTAGCAGTGCCAATGAGAAATATCCAACAAACGTGTTGTAAGAATAATATAAGACCAGTTTCATTTTATTGCCATATCCATTCCATTGTGACATATCCATTTCATTGCTATGTGACATATCCATTTTGATTGCTATGTGACATATCCATTTCATTGCTATGTGACATATTCCATTGCTATTATCCATTCCATTGCTATATCCATTCCAATGTGACATATCCATTCCATTGCTATATCCATTCCAATGCGACATATCCATTCCATTGCTATGTGGCATATCCATTCCATCGCTATGTGGCATATCCATTCCATCGCTATGTGGCATATCCATTCCATCGCTATGTGGCATATCCATTCCATCGCTATGTGACATATCCATTCCATCGCTATGTGACATATCCATTGCTATATACATTCCAATGTGACATATCCATTCCAATGTGACATATCCATTCCATTGCTATGTGACATATCCAATCCATTGCTATGTCCATTCCAATGTGACATATCCATTCCATTCCAATGTGACATATCCATTCCATTGCTATGTGACATATCCATTGCTATATCCATTCCAATGTGACATATCCATTTCATTGCTATGTGACATATCCATTTCATTGCTATGTGACATATCCATTTCATTGCTGTGACATGTCCGTTTCATTGCTATGTGACATGTCCGTTTCATTGCTATGTGTCATATCCGTTTCATTGCTATGTGACATATCCGTTTCATTGCTATGTGACATATCCGTTTCATTGCTATGTGACATATCCGTTTCATTGCTATGTGACATATCCGTTTCATTGCTATGTGACATATCCGTTTCATTGCTATGTGACATATCCGTTTCATTGCTATGTGACATATCCATTTCATTGCTATGTGACATATCCATTTCATTGCTATGTGACATATCCATTTCATTGCTATGTGACATATCCATTTCATTGCTATGTGACATATCCATTTCATTGCTATGTGACATATCCATTTCATTGCTATGTGACATATCCATTTCATTGCTATGTGACATATCCATTTCATTGCTATGTGACATATCCATTTCATTGCTATGTGACATATCCATTTCATTGCTATGTGACATATCCATTTCATTGCTATGTGACATATCAATTATTAGTCTTGCTTTTTTAAAACATTATCACATACCAAGAAAGGGGATGACTATACTATGACGATTTTTTTTTCTTATCGATTTCCCCCGAAGCAAGGCAGTAAGGCAACATAGACACTAAGGGTTACTGGCTGGGTATGATTGCGAAACAGGAACAATTGCTAGGGAGCGAGAACAGAAGAAGATTAAACAGGATGACGGTAGATAGCGAATGGCATTGCATTTAACTCTTTTGCAAATTAAAGTTGGCTGGAAAGCATGGAGTCAGAGGTGCAATTCACAAGCGAGAAAAGAATCTACCAGTATGGAATTTATGGTTAAATTTAACCAACCGTAACAGTAAATTGGTGAGACCTCGTCGCCAGTCTAGAACCGCGCTTAAACGCAAAGATTCTAAGCACCTTAACGAAGAGCTCATACGTACAATTACCATGGAAATAGTTTTATTTAGAATCGGAAAGAGTTAAAATTTCCAGGGCACATCATAAGGAAAGAAGACTTGGAGAATCTAATCCTCGAAGGCGATACAGAGGTTCAAACGAACAGAAGAAAACAACAATTTTCATTAAAAAAAACAGAAAAAAACAAAAAAACATTTTTAAATGGATATTAGAAAGAGAAGTAGGAGGGATATGGTAAAGCGAAGCCTCACTAAGATATGCAAAGGATAGTATTTTAAGGAGAGGCATAATCACCCACCCATGGAGAGATACTGCATGTAGAAGTGTAGTGGTCGCGGTCATTGGTGCAAATTAGTGTAACGGATATCGGCGGGTAATGAGGTATCGGGGAAAAAAAACGTTCAAATTCTAGGTTACTCTATTGCATTCACTAATATACTATGATTTTTAGTAACACATCTCCCACCCGCTTCCAAATGTGTGTTAAATAAAAGTCTATGTTTAATGGGAAAAATCTGAAATGGAATAGTGAATTCATCAGAAAAGCGCTTTATAGCTTTATCAAGAATTCAAAACTAATAGAAATCGGAAAAAAACAGGTTAAAATTCCAGGCCATACTATTGCGTTCACTAACATACTAATGACCTTTGGTAGGACATGCCTGCATCGCGCCCATCCCCGCCAGTTGTGTATTAAATAATGGTATAGGTCTAACACTCAGAATTGAAATCGTGGAATACATCAGTAAAGCGTTCTATATCTTTACGAAGAATTTACAATAAAAATGAAAAATGAGGAGGGTCGTTAATACCTAAGTCCGTATAGAACAGGTTCGTGTACATTCTCCTTCTTTCAATTTTGTTTCACTTGATCATTATTTTAAATTTTTTTCCATCTTTTTCTTTCTATTTTTGCCTTATATTTCTTAAGAAGAATCACAAAGAACTATAAAGGATAGGAAGATAAGGAGAGCTATGATCCCCCACGTTCTAAGGGACACGGTCCATAGAATAAGAATTTCCTTTTTTCTTTCTCCGTTTCCCCAGGTTTTTTTTTTTTTAACATTACATTCCTTTCATACGCTTTCAGTTTTCTTTTTGCAATTAACTCGCTTCATAATTTTTTTCCGGAAATACAAAAACTGCATTTCTGTACATCTTTCTCCCTCTCTTTCTCATTCCTTCTATTTCTTCCACTTATTTTAGTTTTCATTTCCTATACGATGGGGAAGCCCTTCCCAAAAAAAAAAAAAATTAACAAAAAAAACAAAAAAAAAACAATATTTTTTATTTCTTGTTTTCGGACTGTTTCCTTGAATCCAACATGGCGACGAATATCTGTTCTCTGCACATATTAAGCTTCCTGTCAACACGGAAGAAAATAAATTAATGCACCTGCTCATGAGCTCCTACGTTCTTGCTTTTGAGAACATCTGCACCTTTCATGCACCTGCAGGAGATTAAATGTACTGGGAACCATCGTAGAAGTATATAATCAGCGCAATTCTTAAAGTAATGTAAATATTTTATTGATAAAAATCTAATAACTTACAGTGAAAACATAATATATCTTTGTCAAAACTCAAGTACACCTCCAAAACACAGCTAATATTCCGCATACCCAATTCAGACGTGCGGTTGTACCCTCAATTAGATACCCATCCTCGGATCTCTGTTAAGTCTAAATCACGTTCCAGACTTCAAATAGAACCTTCATATTCGGCGCAGCTTAAAAGATTCTGGAAGAATGATGAGTTCTTTTATCAGTATAGAAAATATCTAACTACTGCTTACATGCTCTAATTTTTCAAGAGTCATATTAGACCAAAAAAGGCGGGGGGATTGCCACCATACCAGAGCTGGGGCTGCACAGTCGTCTCTGTTCAGACATAGCAGAATTCAATTGCGATTAAGGGGCGATTAACTTTGACGCAATATTTTTCACCATGCACCTCTTGCACCCAGACGGAATGTTCGTCGCCTCTCACTCATCTATTGCTATTCCTTTGGTAAATATTCAAATGAGTTAACTTTCTTGGTCACTCTAACTTGGGCCTTAACAGCTAGGAGCGGCAATGATATATACATGGTGGCAAATCAACCTCATTCGCTTCGGTCTAAGAGACAACTTCTTCTTTAGAACTGTTAGTGGAACAAACTCCCTAGAGTAATAGACTCTGCTATCAGCTTTAATTCTTAATTGAAGGTTTCTCTTCGCCAAATGCCGTTGGTGGTGCTGTTTCAGTTTATAAAAAAAAAAAAAAACACTTTCCGTTCCACTTTCATCCTCTTGCTTCAGGATGTAGAATGTTCCTTTTCCTGGTCCACAGACGAGTGAACTCTCATATATATATACACACGTGCGTATGAAACACACGCACAAACAAGCACATTCTTAATGGCTAAGTATTTCTATGTTTTTTCCTTTACTTTCAAATTTGTATATATTAACATATTCTCTTTTCTGCATACATGCATCAATTACTTTTGTTTAAAATCTATATGTTTGTAATTTATTTGTTACCCAGACACACATGAGTCTGCCAAATATTTCTTGAGAGATAAATGTACTAGGGGTTACTAAATGTTTAGGCAAAGGACGTCCACTCTTCGCAACAAAAGTGCTGATTCCTGCAACAGGTGTGATGAACATCGATAATATATATATATATATATATATATATATATATATATATATATATATATATATATATAATAATCATTTGAGAAGGATATGGAACTAATGACTTTAATTTAATTACAAAATTAAATTCGAAATTTTTAACTTCCATTTTTTAAACATGGTTAGAACTGTATAGCGAAAAAAACATATTTTAAATCAGTTAATTTATAATATTAATGCTCTGTAAATTTACATTGAGCACTATTTTTACAAAATAAAAATATCTATAAAAATACCGGATTATATATCTTACTGTTCTTTCTTTATATATATATATATATATATATATATATATATATATAGATATTAAACAATAAAAAATTAAAATATTTAGACACACTGGGTTGTAGATTAATATTCTTTCGTTTTTTTTATTATTATATCATTTAGCTTCCTCGACTAGTTTCGACCAACATGGCCATCATCGGGAGGAGAAATATTTCTGCTTGCTGGTAGTAGTAAACTACAGAAATGAATCTTTTGCTGGAGAAAATGAACTTTTGTCTGTAGTTTTCATTTGTTTTTTTTTTTTTTTTTTTTTAACATGAATCTTTTAACAATCCTTGTGTTGGTCAAACAGTCTCTTTTAAGTTGTTATTTGAGATAAGAGCTGGATAGATACATGTTGCTCTGAATTCTCTGGTCAGTTTGACAGTTTTATTGGACCTGGTGAGGGGATGTGTCTCTGTTTAGTGTTTGTGTGTGTGTTATTTGGTTCTTAGGGAGTGAGTGAGTATGATATGTGTAAGCGTGTGTATTGCTGTGGGTGTGTGTTATCATTTAGCTCATTAGGGAGTGAGTGAGTATGATGTGTGTAAGTGTGTATATTCGTGTGGGTGTGTGTATAAGTGTGAGGCCTCCACACCTCCGTAAGCATGTCTGTCTTGTGTGGGTGAGAAATGTGGGTAGGTTTTGATTTGTTGAGTTATATATTGGTACTATCTGTATTGTTTAATTTATATGGTTTAGCCCGGCTGGATATTTTTTTTTAAACGTTGTATCCACTTATTTTCATGGGACTCTAAAATCTTTCTAATATTATCTGAATATTTTTATATATATCATTATATATATATATATATCTATTTATATCGTATTTTTCTATATATCGGATATCTTCTATCTATATAATATCTATTTCAATGGGGAATCGATCTATAATTATATCTATCTATCTTATCTATTCTGTAGTAAATCTATATTCAGATATTCATATATATAATATATATAATGTGCATTCTAAATATAAATATATTTTTTAATTTATTGCATAAAATATTAATAAAAATATTTTTTAAATTAGATTTACATTGATGCATAACTAAATATATGAATTCGTGTTTTAATTTAATAAAAAATTTATCCATTTTTTTTTGTTGTTAAATGGTTGAGAACAATGCCAATTTCAGATTTTAAACACTTTATTACGGATTTTGTCCCTGACCTAGATTATTCATGTGGAAGTTTCTAAAATGTTCCAATAATGTTATCATTAGTTATTTTTAACCTATCAAATACAAACAGAACATTCTATAATTGATATTCGTCCAAGAAGGTTATAATCTTGGCAAGAGTTAAAGAAGGGACAAATTCGCAAAAAGAAATAATTCAGATCTGGAAAGAATGGTAAACTTTACAAGAATATCTCAGACAATCTAAATATTCCATTTACTACCATTAGTTTTTTTCATGCAATGTATAAAATTTTCTCAAATTTTTTGAAAACCAAAGAAGAACAGGTGCTCCATTCGAAGATTTATTTTAAGATTTTCTGCATAGAGATTAATATTATTTATTATCAAATTAAAAAAACAAAAAAAAAAATTTCCTTAAATTCGTTTTGTTCAATTGCGGTTTTGACAAATATTTACGGAGTTTTAAAAACTGAATCTTACTTTGCTTTTATTATTAAATGACTTTTAAATACTTTGTGATATAAATATCACAGTTTGCTTTGCATATTAATCACTGGCTTCTCGAAATCACTTCAACGATTATAGGTTTGCATCAAGTAGATATAGGTACTTCTCCTTGGGGGATATTTCGCTAAGTAATGGAAGTCACTGTTTGTGTAACAACTCAAACCTAACAATTTTGTTCTCGAACAAGTTTTCGCAAATGGTGTCAAATGTTTGATCGATTTTTTTTAACTAAACAAATAGAAAAAAAAACGATGTTTTAATTTTAGTTAAAAATCAAAAATTCAATTTTGTGGCATTTGATCCTAGAAATGTTGGTATTTCCAGAATCGTGTGTGATTGAATATTGGTCGTGACTGATATTGTCTCCGTCAAACAGTTCTCCGTTTTTTTTTTGGTTTTGTTGTTTTTTCTCTTTCAATTAATCAAATAAATCATTTCCATCACCTGGCAGGATCAATACTTTTTCTTTCTTTTTTTACAATTTTTCCCCTAAATTATTTAATGCATGCCACTATTACGCAAATGACTGAATATAGGAACGTCTGAAAAAGAATAAAAGATGAACTAGGTTATACCTAAAAACAAATCGTATTACGCTTAAATTCATGGAGACTGGGACAGAAGAGAAAAATATAGTCAGAATAAGTCGTCATGAAAATATTTATAAAAATAAACCAGAAAATAGAAGCCAAATACTTGACGTCGGTGAGGAAAAGACTGATATCGAGACGCCAAGTCAAGATCGATTGCATTTCTTCTATTCAAGCCGTTATTATAATATTCAGGCCCAAATGACACATGCAAGCGGTAAATTTTTTTTCATCCACCTATTTTATTTTTAAAACCGTAAATATATATAAGTATTCATGTTGATATTATTTTACGTAAACATATAATAGTTATGGTTCAATATACATATAGTATAACGACTTTTTATATAGGAACGGAAACAACAAAATCACATAAATATTTTTATTACTTAAAAAGTAATGCATGATTAGCAATTAAATTTTTACCGAATAAAACATTAGGGTGTAATGCATAAATATTATACAAATATATAAAAATTTACATAATATTTTTTTTTTTAAATAAAATGATTAAATGGAAAAAGGATATAAGCTAAAAATAAAAAAGTTAAAAGAACAAAGGATATAAGCATATATCTTGTTAATATAAATCTTTGATATTGATTGTGAACAAAATATCAACAAAATTTAATATTTGGCAAACATCCACTTTATTTTCAATGACTTCTCTGCATCGTCGACCACATGATCTAATTAATTTCTTGCAAAAAATGCAATTTCCCTCCCATTCGTCTTTCAATAACTCCCATAGGTGATCCTGGTTTTTTTACTTTTATTTCTGAGCCCTTTCTCCAATTTTCTTCCAAACATTTTCTATTGGATTCAGGTCGGGGCTCTGGGCTGGCCACTTCATTAAGGGCGATTCCTTTTTAATTCAAATAAAGCCATAACCTTCTGAGCTTTTGGTCAAGGTGCATTGTCCTGTATGAAAATAGGAGATTGAAAAGATTATGGTGTAATCTTGGTACCACATGCTACTGAAGAAGCCTTTTGTAAATCTCAGCATTGATATTGCCATGTACGCGGATGATAGGGCCAACTCCTGCAGATGAATCATTCCCCACACCATCACACTTTTTTTTCAAACTTAACGGTTTTTAATTTGACACATTGAGAAGATAGTCTTTTACCTGTTCTACGGCGTACGTAAGAATTTGCCCTCAGAACCAAATATAGTAAACTTGGACTCGTCACTGAAATGAACTGTATCCCATTGTGCAAACAACGTTCTTTTTTACTCCATTTGGTTTCGCTTTGAAAATGAATAATTCGAAATAATACGGGCATGCAATCCTGCATTTTTAACCTGCGAGCAACCGTTTTTCCTTGAGATTTTATTATCTGTCTCTTCATTAAATTTACGGGCAATTGATGTAGCAGTTTCAAAACGTTTTTTTAGATAATCTAACAATTCTTCGATCTTCTCTTTGAGAATTTTTGGAGGTCTGCCGTTTTTTGGTTTTGCATCTAACGTTTTATCGGTTTTATACCTGCTAATTATACGATGAACGACACTTTTTATATATATATATAATATCAGAAATTTATATTAAATTGATTTTTTAAAATAAGTTAGCAATAATGATTTTTTTTCTTCAAAAAAAGCGTTTTTTTTATCGAATTTGCCATTATTGCTTAAAAAAAAAAAAAGTCCTAATGATAAATGAAGTATTTACTTATTGTTGAAAAGCTCCATCTAGTTTTTTTTAATGTAAATTAAAAAACGATTTTGAATTATTAAAATCCTTCCTTAATTTTTTGTCCAGTACCTTATTTTCTTTGTTCCATTTTAATTTTTATTTAAAAAAAATATATTATGTAAAATTTTGTAACTTTGTATAATATTTATGCAATAATACTAATCTTTATTCGGTAAAATTTTTTTGCCAATCATTATATTACTTTTTAAGTAATACACATATTTATATATATATATATTGTTTCCGTTCCTTATATTATATATATATATATATATATATATTTCCTCATAATATAAGAAAAATTTGAGGGCCGAGTTCGTTCCATTATAAAACCAATTTTTCAGCGTTTCATTATGCTGTTTTGATGTTTAATGGGAAAAAAACTTTCTAACGCATATTTCAGAACATATTCATTACAAGGTCAATCAATTCAAATGATAGATGGAAAGAATGAGGAGAAAGGATATGGATGGATCAAAGCAACTGGAGATGTCGATTGATATTACACTTGAATAGTTGGAGATATTCTCTTATCTAAACTGGAATAGGGAAGGGAATATTTTTCAGGCGAAATGCGAGACATGAATTTTTCTTCAAAATACATATATATATATTTATACAGTGAAATATATATATATATATATCGTAGGGCGCTTGAACTCATATAACACAAAATGCGAATTTTCGCAAGCAAAAATCACTTATGAGCAAATATACTTTGGGATATCTATAGACCAATTTCTAAGCCCCACATCTATGAATTGAACAGCAATTTTACTGGATGTTTGAACAGCGACGGATTAGCAACTCAGTCTATCAGAAAAAGAAATAGCAATCAACTCCGTAGTCAGTTATGAATCGAAAGAGACATCATCATCCAAACGTGTATCCGTTAAAATTTAAAAAAAAAAATTTAAATTTCAAATATCATCTTCTGCAAAAAAGTATATGAAAAAGAACTTTTTTTTTCTTATTTGAGGCAATTAAGTTTCGGTAGAAAATAACAAAACAGTGTTGAACTGCTAGATAATATAAGTTATAGATGGTAATGAATTGTGGATAATCTGCACACACATGAACAAGAGATTTAAGGCAAAAATAGGTAATTCTACAGAATTCTTCAGAGAATACCATAGATAAATTTTTGTGATAACATTTCAAAAATCATATCCTTATAAAGTTAACTTCTTAAGTTTTCTATATATATATATATATATATATATGAAATGGACCGACAATTATTTTAAAACATTTCTATGTTTATATCTATAAAAAAGAATGTATAAATCTTGAAACTTGACTAATGCATGGAATAATAATGCAACACAAAATGTTCTTAGAACAAAATGTATTGAAACAAGAAAATGTACAGAATATTTACATACAGTCTTTTGTATATTCCTGGTAAGACCATTCCTGGAGAATGTGTTGACTGAGTCGCAGTCGGGCAGAGTCTCTGGTTGAATCTCTTGATTCCTCCCTCTCTTCCCGGTATCAACCATATTTATATGGTCGGTACTCCACTATGCAAATTAGGTGGATCCTACCACAACAATAAACATAAAAAAAATGTTTTTATATATATATATATTTATATATATATATATATATATATATATACATATACTAGCAGCATGGCCCGACGTTGCCCGTGCTTGATTCAAAAATCGTACGACACATACAGCAATCGCTATCACTTGACTTAAAATATTTTTGCCCTTTCTTGCCTTTAAAGGAGTGCCATTTGCCGTGCTGATGTTGCTACATGCCTTACTTCTTGCCTATCTTACACTGCGAATTTTTTCTAAGCTCTGTACTAAACATTAAATCTGTTACGAAAAAAGAACTAAACAAAATGAACACAAAACGATCAGATTTAAAAAAAGGACTCGTAACTGCAAAAAAACGAATAAAAAAAGAATATTAACAACAAATAATTTTTCACACCCAACCCAGTTCTGCGGAATCAGAATCAACGTTGAGTTTAAGCAAGCGAATGAGCCAATTGGAGTAAAGTACCATGCAGATTTAAATGTTTCCCACTTGTGACGAATGCAGCTATCGATTTTTTTTTTTTGCATGCTAGCATGCTAGTTAACATTCATGTCAGTCAGCTGTTGGCTCTCACGCTGGCCAATTGAATCTTTCTGCCTATTCGTGGCAGTCAGATATAAGCTCTCACTCTGGCCAGTAGAAATTGGCCGCAAACTACATGAAAACTGCGGTAGAAGCATGAAAAAATCGATTATTTCCACTATCGATGGACGTTGGGAAATGCAAAGTCGGTCTTGGCCTTCCCGCTAACTTGGAGCATATGCATGTAAATTTTGGTGCAAATCCGTCGAAAATTGCGGCCGTGCATTCGTTACACACACGCACACACACACACATCTTGCTTTTTGTCTATTTATCTTGGATTGAGGAATCGGAGAGCCGAGTCAAATTCTACTCGAATCTGTTACGTGCTAATACCTTTGGAAAAGTTATGAATCCTCTTCTTCTCCCCCTAGCTATGGGTAAATAGCAGAAGAGACCGGATTCTATGATCTACCGCAGAAAGAAATGGCAACCCACTGCGGGGAAAAATCTGCCTCGTCAGTCATATATCGAAAGATACTTGATCGCCTAAGCTTGTATTACGTATGGTACATAACTTACTGATTGATATTTGTTTGTTCATCATTTATCTATGTCTCCATTTTATATATATATATATATATATATATATATATATATATATATATATTAACTCAGTCTTATGATTATATACCTATTTTTCTTTATCTATAGTTATCCGTCGTTTTCGTTATCTATCTATCAGTCTTTTTCCCTATCTGTCTGTGTATATATTTCTCAGTCTTTTTCATTATCTCTGTATTTATATATTTCTCAGTCTTTTTCATTATCTATATATCTACCTCACTCTTTCCAATATGTCGATCGATCTATCTCTGTTAGTCAGCATGTCTACATTCAAGCAAGTTTCATTGAATAATAGGGACATATTTTGTCTATTTTTATAATAATCATTTTTAGTTCTCTAATTAGCTTCTTGTAACGAAGTTGAAATTGTTAACCCAAGTACTTTCAATTCCCCCCCCCACCCACCTCGACATCATATTCAGGGGTCAAGTTGGAAGTCAAACTTAATGTAACTATGATCGCGGTGATGGTGATTTTTGTAAACACGCATGAACGCCCTCTGGTATAATTATTTTAAAATTATCCGTTGTAGCTATGGTGTATTTTTAGGGTTTTTTCTTTTTGTAAACAATCGTTCATAAGTGAGTAAAGCAGAGATGCTAAAAATGCAATGGTCATTAAATGTTGGTCAAACACATTTTCCAATATTACAAGAATAATCGTAATAAATTTTGTTCAGTGTTGATTCGTTGCTTTTAATATATAGGGCCTTGAGTTTTGTCTATTATCATTTTATATATATATATATATGAAAGTATTAAAATTATTTATTTTTCTTGAAATGTTATAGCTTCAATTGATAAAGAAGGAAAATTGCAATAAATGGAACAATAATTTTATATATACACTACACACACATTTCCACACATATATATATATATATATATATATATATATATATATAATTATTCAGTTTCTTATTTACATGAATATGGACATTGTTGAGTTAATGGAGTAAAAATTGCGGCCTTTTTTGATTCCCAGAGCAACTTAATTTTGATTGCGTGGAAAGTTTTTTGACCAGTCAACAATAATGCATTTATTTTTCCAAATGGATAACTGTAATTGCTAACAGTCTGACCCTTTTGAATTTTTCATCAACTTCGTCGCAAAATTTGATCGAAGAGAGAACCTGTGAAATTTTCCCAGTAATGGCTTCAATCGATCTTATTTTAGCAACAGTTTTTGCTTCCTTTCACTTCCCTTTCCTTCGCTATTTTCCGTGTTTGCCGCAGTGTTTGCTTTAAGTTTTAGTAATTTTTCCGAAATTAAATGAAGGTAAAATTAATCAAATTTTGTTTGCCTTTTTATTTTTTATTTTTAGTGGGTTTCTTTTTGTTTCTGGATTTTTTTTTCCGGGAATCAGTGGAGGAAATGTTTTTCTTGATGGTTATAAATATCTTTGCAATTTTTTTGTTATTGTGATTTTAATAATGTTTAATATCTAAAAAAGAAAAATAAGGTTTTGCGAAATAGAAATACGTGGGGTGTCTTCGCATCATGCACACTTCCAGCATTATTTGGATATTTTTCTTTCATTAATTGCAAACACAGCATTAATAATCACATCTTATGAAAGAGAATGAAGAAAATGAAAATTAATATTATCCCCGTTCTGAAAAGAACTTAACCTGATCATAATTTTATTTCACCTCAGCTAAATATTGGTTGACACTTGGAAAGGAGTAGAGGTAACTCCACTTCAAAACCCAACACCTTTCGACATAGTTCGTTGGTTGTTTTTGTTTAGCGGCATATAAGCATCAATGTCGATATGTAAATATTCTGTACGTAATTTTATTTTATTTTTGGAGATAATACTGGTTTTAGCGAAGTTTTTAGAAGTTTTACTAATTAATCCATAGTTAGGGAGACGAGTTGGATTCGTACGTTTGCAAGGGTATTTGCGCATAAGTGAATATAAAGGACCCAAATGGAATTAGTACTCTGAACTCCGATTAAAAATTCCGAGCCATAATCCATTACACCACCCGCACATCCAAGCTTATTGTATTTGGTAATCTCAAGTGATCGCTCATCTAGCCAATGACCAGGACAGACATTGCTTAAGTTCGGCGATCGAACAGAGGCCGGTGTTTAAACGTGATGTGGTCGTAAGCGCTTCCGACATAGATTGCCAAACACCGGCACAGTGGTTTTCAGTACAATTATAAAACGTCCTGCTTATTTTGGTTCCTCTAACATCTCTTCGAGTGATTCCACACAGTTTCAACTTCATTGAGTCTATATCTATGATTCCGCCATTTTCAATATCTGCCTCTGTTCCGAAACGGTTTTTTTTTAGTTTTCTTTTTGTTTACTTATGTCGTTACCTGTGGATTTCTCGCTCATCTCTAATATGTAGCAGATATTTTTTTTTAATATCTTTGTGCGTTTTGGTCAGTTGAATTCATTTAGGATTAACACGGTCTTTACACGTAGTCATTCGTGTATTTTATTTTTCTTCAGGCTTTAATATCTGTTCCAGTCACCCTGATTCAGCCTGGCTAACAGACTAGGCTAGCCACAACTGAAAATATAGCCATGTGTAGTTTAGCCTATTTCATAATAAAACCCGATCTATTATACATATATCGTTCTTCAGAGTTTAAAATAGATTTATATATACTATACACCGCTAGAGCAGTTCATATCCTCTTTTACTATTAATGCCCTTGTGGTTTGCGCTACATCGGAAGAACGACGCAAAGGCCGGAGGTCAGAATAAAACAGTATGTACCAACAAAAATTCGAAACCTTAAGTATTCTCCGTCAGATATTCTGACCATCACATACGGGTCCTCCATCGCGGATCACCTGATAAATAACCATAATTGTGCCGTTAATTTTAGCGTGGTTTTATTTTTCGGCCTCATTATGTTCGATACTTGAAAATACTGGAGGCCATATATCTTTCTTCCTTGAAACCTTCATGATGTAAACAGAAGAATTTTTCCTGGGCCACCAATTAATTTCCATTTAAATAATCCCCACCAAATATTGTCCATTTTTTTAAAATTAATGATTATTTCTTTTAATAACCTCGATTGAGCTCCGTTGAGCAAGCTTCAAAACCGGTTACCTAAATCTTTTTCCATTGTTTTTTTCATTTTGTTATCGTGAGTGGTAATAAAAACAAATTTTGTCTATTTATGGCGGTTACTATTAATATTAAGAACTTTTTTTCTTAACAAGAATATTATGCTATTAGCCCAGCCTGCTTCATTATCTCAACCTGTAAAAGTTTTTTAATGAACTCAGGACTTCCACAGATTCACAGGAGAATGGAAACTTATCCTTCTCCGCTAGTTTAAGGTATGGTGTTAGGGTGGATGTGATACAACTAGTCTTTATTCATTTCATGATCGCCCAAGGGATTTTACACGTAAGTGGATGTAACAAAGTCAACTGGAATTCGAACTCGGCTCTCTGAGTTTTCATGCCGAGCTGTTCCACTTACCACCCAGACATCCAAGCTTTCCTGGCATTTCGAAGCAGTAACTTAACTTCAACGAGAACCAGTGTTTCAAATGGGTACGCCACTAAGCCGACTCCAATCTACAAACTAGTGATTAGCAATGATATTAAGTCATTCAAAAGTAACTAGTTATTGCCTGACAAAAAAGAATGTGAGTCTGGAATTTACGCTTACAAACATGAAAACCAAAGATCTTGAATAAATGCGGGCTGTAGACTATAAACGAGCAATTCCTGCGGATGCCTTTCAGTACAAAAGAGAGATACGACCGAAAATGGAGTACTGCTGTCATAGCTGGGGCACTACCTGCCCCGTCTTCACTTTGCAGCCTCGATAGTCCAAAAGCGTCCCCGAGTCATTGTGGATGATGAATTGTTTACTACCATATAACATCGCAAATCTCCTGCTCCTCCATAGCTATTTCCATGGAACGTGCAAGTCTCCCGCTCCTCCATAGCTATTTCCATGGAACGTGCAAGTCTCCCGCTCCTCCATAGCTATTTCCATGGAAAGTGATCAGATGAACTCCCATTCCATAGTACCATTTTTTAACCATGGAAATAGGACCTGACTGTTCCTTCCTCCATAGCTTTTTCCATGGAACAGGCTGTAAATCGACTACTGTTGCCATATATTTCTGGAGCTACCCAGTCTTCAATTCCATATAGCTATCTGTTTCCATGGAACGTGCAAACCTCTCCTGCTCCTCCATCGCTATTTCCATGGAAAGTGATCAGATGAACTACATTCCTTAGTTCCACAGTTTTAACCTTCACAGATAGGACCTGCCTGTTTCCTCCTATAGCTATTTTACATGGAAAGTGCAAGTCTCCCGCTCCTCCACTACTGTTTCCATGGAAAGTCTGGAGCTCTCCCTTCAATTTCCATAGCTATTTTTCCATGGATGAAACATTGCAAACCTCTCCTCCATCGCTATTTCCATGGAAAGTGATCAGATGAACTCCATTCCTTATTTCCATGGTTTTTAACCTTCACAACTAGGACCTGACTGTTCCTCCATCCTATTTCTTTGGAAAGAGCCAGATCCCGCTGTCCATCGACTACCATGGAACATATATGGTCTGGAGCTACTCAGTCTTCAATTTCATATTGCTATCTGTTTCTCCATAGATGAAACATTGCAAACCTCTCCCTACTCTCTCGCTATTTCCATGGAAAGTGATCAGATGAACTTCATGGAAATGTACCACCTCCCGCTCCTCCACAGCTATTTCCATGGAACGTGCCTCTCCTACGCCCTCCATAGCTATTTCCATGGAACGTGCAAGTCTCCCGCTCCTCCATAGCTATTTCCATGGAACTGTCTCCCTGCTCCTCCATAGCTATTTCCATGGAACGTGCAAGTCTCCCTTTTACCAAGCTTTTCCATGGAAAGTGCAAGTCTCCCGTTTCTATTTCCATGGAACGTGCAAGTCTCCCGCTCCTCCATAGCTATTTCCATGGAAAGTGCAAGTCTCCCTCCTGAACTATTTCCATGGAAAGTGATCAGATGTACTCATCCAGTTTAACCATAGCTATTTCCATGGAACTGCAAGTTCCTTCTCCTCCTCTAGCTTTTCCATGGAACGATCAAGTCTCCCTAAATCTCCATAGTTGCCATTTATGGTCTGGAACTACCAAGTCTTCAATTTCCATATTCTATCTCCATAGATGAAACATTGAAACCTGCTAGTCTCCCGCTCCTCCATAGCTATTTCCATGGAACGTGCAAGTCTCCCGCTCCTCCATAGCTATTTCCATGGAACGTGCAAGTCTCCCGCTCCTCCATAGCTATTTCCATGGAACTGTAAATCGACTACTGTTGCCATATATATTTCCATGGAACGCAAGTTCCATATTCCTCCATAGCTATTTAGATGGAACATTGCAAACCTCCCGCTCCTCCATAGCTATTTCCATGGAAAGTGATCTCCTGCTCCTCCATAGCTACCATCATGGAACCTTCACAAGTCTCCCCTGACCTTCCTAGCTATTTCCATTTACAAGGCCAGATCAGGCTGTCCATCGACTACTTTGCCATATATGGTCTGGAGCTCCCCAGTCTTCAATCCATAGCTATTTCCATGGAAACATTGCAAACCTCCTCGCTCCTCCATCGCTATTTCCATGGAAAGTGATCAGATCTCCTACATTCCTCCATAGCATCATTTTAACCATGGAACGTGCAAGTCTCCTTCTATCCATAGCTTTTTCCATGGATCACGCTGTAAATCTCCTACTGTTGCCATATATTTCCATGGAAAGTACCAAGTCTTCAATTTCCATCCATATCTGTTTCCATGATGAAACATTTACAAACCTCTCGCTCCTCTCTAGCTATTTCCATGGAAAGTGATCAGATGAACTACATTCCTTAGTTCCATGGTTTTAAAGTAACCTTCATAGCTAGGGACCTGACTGTTCCTTCTCCCTCTACTTTTACAAGAGCCAGATCCATGGAACGTGCAAGTCTCCTGCCCTCCATAGCTATTTCCATGGAAAGTGCCCAGTCTTCAATTTCCATATTGCTATCTCTTTCTCATTCCATGGAAACATTGCAAACCTCCCGCTCCTCCATAGCTATTTCCATGGAAAGATCAGATGTCTCCTTAGTACCATAGTTTTATTTTCATGGAACATGACTGTTCCTTCTATCCTCCATACTTTTCCAAGAGCCAGATCAAGTGTTCCACTACTATTTCCATATGGAAAGGAGCAAGTCTTCAATTTCCATATTGCTATCTCCATAGATGAAACATTGCAAACCTCTCCTGCTCCTCCTCCATGGAAAGCTATTTCCATGGAAAGTGTATTTCCATTAAAAAAGTTTTGACGAACTACATTCATTAGTTTCACCAGTTCTAATCTTCACGGCTAAGACCAAGCATATTGTAGCGAATCACCCTTATTCCATTTGTATTCTATTGGTGAGATGTAAATTCCAATCGAGCATTTTCTTCCCACCACCCGCTACTTTGTGGAAGCGTCTCTCAAAATGATGCTTTTCAGATCACTACATTCTTAACTTATTCAAATTCAGTGTTAACCGTTATATTACCTACTTTTTCTTTCAGTGCCGTATTCCTTTATAACGTAGGCGATCACGGCTCTCTACAATTTCCTATTCTTTTTAGCTATTAATAATTTTTCTCTTTTCTTTATTTCTCCTAAACCCTGTTCATATTTCCATTTACTTAATCTCAACAATTATTTTATTTTATCTTATACGCTGATTTTCTTTGTCCTTTTGCCCTCAATCTGTCCTGCATGTATTAGATATCCACTCCGTATATCCACGAAACTGTGCCTTTTATCTGATACCCTCTAACACGAGTGGCTCTTGAGTCGTGTACAGGAAAAAACATCATTGTGAAAAGAAAAAAGGATTCTCGACTCTGCTATCATGTCTGGAAAATTTTAGACATTTTACAATAATGGATAAGTAGGTGATATATATATATATATATATATATATATATATATATATATATATATATATTTGAACATAGAAAAACAACACTTAGAGGCGACAATCTGTTTCATGCTATATGCAATCCTCAGGCCATGCATATAGCATGAAACAGACTGCCGCCTCTAAGTGTTGACTTCTATGTTCACTTTATATTTACACACTTATCTCTGATATTGAGCACTTAATTCCATAAATATAGTCCACCTTAAGACTATATTTCTTCATATATATATATATATATATATATATATATATGTGTGTGTGTGTGTGTGTGTAAATTACTTTTTATGAGTAAGTTCACGTCTCTCAGTTGCGTCTCTGTCTTTGGGCAGAGTGCGCCCAGGTGTTTCTCTGTCAAAGGACAGAGGGGAAACTGAGGAAAATAATACTGAAGAGGTGCTCAGCTACTGGAGAACAGATAGTCGAGGCGGAGACCTCCCATTGCACCAGAGGGAGGGATCATTGCTCGCACCGAGGCCTGCGCAACCGTCAGTTGCGGGGGCTGAGGGGAATTTTTATTCTTGTCCCGGGCGTACGCGCTCGGGTCCTCACCTAAAAATAGACCTTGTGTCACATCTCGTCCTAGTTGTGGGACATAGTAAATACCCTGATATACTCCGCCGTATGTTCGATCGTATCCGGTAACTTATCAGTGGATATTAACCCGTGTAGACTACCTTATGATTAACGTATGAAACAGACCCGCGTAGAATAAGCACATGTATAGTTTGTGCAGTGCGTATACATTGCGTTGTTACACCAAGAAAGGCTTGAACCAGAAACCATGTATACAACAGACTCTAGGTTCTGCCCAATTTGTTATTTCCTTTATTCTTCATTTATTTTTGTATAATGTACTTAAGTTATTTGAACTAAATTCATCATTAATTACACTATTTTCATATAGACTATTTCCATTTTTATTTTTGATATCCCAGCGTTTCGGCCATTGTGCCCTGCCACCTTCATCAAGTGTTAAACTACTGGGAACCCCGAACTGAAATCTTTATGTCATCTATAAGTGTAGACTGTTCTCGTTCCACTGACTGATATCCGGATATATCTCTTATAGTTCTAATTATTCGTAATGCTCAATTATTGCTGGTATTTATTTCACTGAGTCCAAATTCACGCTGCCCCACCCTGAATATATATATATATATATATATATATATATATATATATATATATATATATATATAATATATATAAATATAACTGGTTTAGGTAAATAATCCAAAGTTCCTTAGTATTTTAGTTATTATTTTTTAAAAATAGTGCTCAATACAAAAGTAGAGCATAAATATAATTATTTATTTAAAAATAGGATTCCAACTCGCGACATAAGAGGTCTCATGTTTCAAAACAAGAGGCGAAAACTTCAATATAATTATTTGAATTAAATTGAGTTAAAGTAAGGTCTGTTCCATCTTCAAGCGAAAGATTTTTTTTGAATAATGTATTTCTGAATTTTACGTGTTTTAATAATTGAAATAAAAAAAACCCGGATATAAGAGACTTCTTCTCCGGTCCGGACAAATCTCTTACATCCGGGTTACACTGTATATTGTATGCTTGTTTTTAGCTAATTATTCAAACCAAGAATTTGATGATGTCGACAAAAAACCGTTAACTCATGTCTATTGTTTAGTAGATTATTATTTAGAAACTTAATAATGTGCAGTTTATATATATTGAATATTAATCGCTCACTTTTATCTTACTTTATCTTACCATCTTACCAGACTTTGTGTCTGGCACATGTTTTCACTGACCTTTCAATTACCTGATGAATATTTGTGAATGTACTTGATAAACCAATGACTTTTTGCTGTTGCATATAAACACGTGTAATAAAATAATTCCTTTTATTTGCCTTGATAAAGTCCCTCAGAAGACAAAATGCGTCCGTTAAGAGTATTTTTCCGCTTGTCTTATATATATATATGTGTGTGTGTTTTTAGATTATGCTTCTGTTCATGATTTCCATATTTTTGTCTAATCTCATCGTCCATCAAACTTTTCGTTTTTGCCTCAGCTTCCTGAAGATCAAATTGATCTATAAGCTGCTTTCCTTGAGTATACACTAAGCGATCCAATTCTCTGACTTGACTTCTTGTGTGAAAAACTGATTAATTTTTCAGTTCCTTCCTTCCTACCATCGTTTTTTTCCTGATGGTAAAGCTTGTTTATTTTCCTGAATTACTTTTGTTTGTTTATTCTATCAATATCTTTGAGCCTTTGGCTAATTTGTCAGTAGTATTGCAGGGAAATGGAACTGTGATTCCCAAAGATTCACAGATTCTCCTTTCTGGTATCTTTCTACTATAAAGAGAATATACATTTGCTGTGATCTTTCTTCTTTTACTATCTTTCTGTTTATTTCCGGGGAAAAAATTTGAGTAAAACCATGTCTTCATTATCTGCCCTGTTTAATTTCTGACTTGTTTAATAAAATATTGCATTTCAGTGATATTAGAAATATATATTTATTCAGTTGGATGATTGAATTGGGAGTGGATTGCGATGTAACAAATACGAATTTATTTCTTTATTTCTATATATATTTTTCTGATTCTTGGTGAATTATAAACAGGCAACATTTTCGGCGTCAACCCTACGAGTTGTGAACTCTGTTAAACTAGTGAGGTTATTTTACGTTTGCGTCACGACCATGAAACACGAAGTCAAGGCTAATGGTTTCTTTCTTATATAATCGTGGAAAGACTAACGCCATTTGCGACACCGTTGCTACGTGCCTGGAGACCATAACACGAGTTGAAAAATAATGAACATACCACGAGTTGTTATTGTTCAGAAACATTTACGAGTCATGATGTTACAAATCATCATGATTAACGATTAAAACCCTCTGTCCTTGTTTAATAAAAGTCAGTGGATTTTCATTTGGTGTATTATTGAGAGATGCTTCCTGAAACTTATCAAATAAATAATTCATTAGAATCCCTCTTAAATAATGACAACACTTTCAATAAAACCAATGAATTTACTATAAACATAGAAACACATATGTTCAACAAAACTATTAATTATTTATATATATATATATAAGCAAATATATGGACATATATCCGACAGTATGAAGAAAAATATACGGAAAAAACAAACAAAAATCCTTATATAAAATTAACATTAAAACAGCATAATTGTATATAAGGATTTTTGTTTGTTTTTTCCGTATATTTTTTTTTCATATATATATATATATATATATATATATATATATATATATATATATATATATATATATATATACAAAGAAGAATCGATTGGTTTGCTTTTTGGTACAATACTTATTTCAATCCTTATTTAATGGATGCCCTTGTTTTTAATAGAGGCCTTCATGTTTGGTTAATTTTAATCAGTTCCCATTATGTCTACTAGACTGCGTACTGATAAAACGTAAGAGAATTCGCTCTCCTCAGGGTTAAAACCTGCTTACCCCATTATAGGAGAAATCACCTTTGGATCCGGCGTTCCATAGATCACCAAGTCTCAAAGAACCTCACATTATTGGCATTATTTTTAAATGCCAGAGGACACATTTTATGTTGGGATGAAAAAGCTGAAGCTGTTGATAATGATGATATTCTTGCATTTATACTTTAATTTTCTTTCCGAGAATATATATATATATATATATATATATATATATATATATATGTAAATATTAAGGAGCCAGTCAAACCTACCTAGGTTTCACATAAACGGATCTTCAGGGAAGCTGGCTGAAAAGGAAAATTATGGAAGAGTATCTAATTATTAAACAGATCTTTTCATTCTATTTTTGGCGGGGTTCACTTGTTCTTGGTTCTAGCAGTACTGTTCTATAATTTTCCTTTTCAGCCGGCTTTACCCTGAAGATTCTTTTAGGTGAAACCTAGGTAGGTTTGCCTGGCTTCTTAGGATTATCTTAGGTTTTGCTCTACTTTGTGTATTGAGCACTTTATGTAGTTGTCTTTTTTACTTTTTTTTTCTTTGGACTTGGAGCTTGAAAACTGGACGATTGTTTTCGCCTTGGTTTAATGAGCTTGATTCCTTCTTTTTTTATTCCCCATTTTTCCTCGGGTACCGATTTTTTCTACTGCAAGTTGAGCTATCCAAAGTTTTTCCAAACGAGTACCAGCATTTATGTATATATATATATATATATATATATATATATATAATATTTTTTGTTTAAAAATACGATTCCTTTCTTTACATAAGAGTTTTCATGTTTCAAAAACGAGAGCCGAAATCATCCAAATAATTATTAAAATTAAGTTGAATTGTGGTGTTTAGTTTCGTTTCATCTTCATCATATTTTTAAACAAAAAATATTATTATAATAAAGCTCTACTTCTGTATGGAGCACTGTCTTCTTAAAAATAAAAACAAAAATAATAAGGAACCCCGGATTATGCACCCAACGTGTTCTTTTCTATTTTCTGCATACCTGCGCACTCATATATATATATATATATATATATATATATATAATGTTGAGGTCGGCTGCATGGGCACTGCTGTCCAGTATTTCATATATAATGTCAAATTAATAAAGAAATTCAATCGATTTAACACTCGACTAACTTCAGAAGTTCCGGATATTGTGACATTGATGAACCTTTTTTACAGAGATAAGTGGATTTAACTTTTATTGATTTGTTCACGGTTATCGATCAGTTATTAGTATTGATCATTTCCTAAGAGAAATTATGCTCGCTTTGAGATAAGTTAATTTTTACACAGATACAAATGATATATTTGGATTATTTTCCCACTCTCACAAAACATGGCGGTAGCCCCTGTTAGTCACTACTATGAGCAAATAGCGAACAAGCAAACAAAAAAAACGATGAAAGTATAAAAATCCATTTTAATAGCAATATTACCAGAAATTTATTTTTATATTAAAAAATGGACCTAAAATATATATTTTATAGAATTATTAATAA
>CAHIKZ030001361.1:255000-272500 GCA_903632075.3 Acanthosepion pharaonis | reverse complement strand
AAATAAATATATCTTATAATGCGCGTAAAATCATTAACTTTTCATGTCTTATGATGTAGGTTAAACCTATTTTGAATCTCTTACACGTTTTTGCATTCATTTATTCTCCACCATAAATCATTTTTGTGCTTTTTGTTCAATTTTAACTTATATTAGACATACGTCTACTTAAATTTTGATGACAAAAGCTTTCGATTGTAGATTGCAGGAGTTATTAAATTGCACTACACTCGTCCGTTCTCTCGACGGAATTATGCAGAAATTGTTTTTTTTTATATTTTAATCATTTATTATCTAACTATCGATTAGATCATATTCTCATATATTAAAAATTGTAATTAAAGACAAGTTTTTGATGTTAGAAACTCGCAAGAAAATGAAACGAATGTTGAATTATAAATTAAAATTTTTATATGAGATAAACCAAATGAGATTGCATGCATTGTTGAGGTATATTCCTTACGCATGAACAAGTAGATGAGAACAATTTACTCCTGAAGAATATGTTTGATTCACATCTTAAGTATTTCACACACTAAGACAGACATCTAAAAAAATAGGCGAATAAAAGCAATCGAAATAAGATGTTAGTTGTTTGATCTTGTTTAACGATATACCAATATCTATGGGTCATTTTAATTAAAACATCTAAAGACACACTATTGTCCTCATCTTTTTCTGCCATATTTATCACAACGTTCCGGCTGTTGTACGCTCAATCTTTCTTAGGATGATTGGAATGTCAATCGAACTGAACCCTTTATTTCGCTCGCTGGGGGAGACTGTTCTAGTTCCACGTGCCATGACTAATGGATGTCAGTTATCAGTTATCTCCTGTTAATTCCCCTCTCCAAGTTCTCCACTGCCTTAATCAGGTATTGAACTCACAACTCTTTGGGTCCTGTTACTGGATCTAACTGACGCCTCTATCCACTGTGCCATGTGTGGACATCTGTGTATGAATTTCTGGGTATTATAAACCTAATGTCTTCAGCAACCATTTTTACCAGTGCTCATATTGCAATTTTGATTATTATTGCTTTTCTCTGGCATTACTTATTACTGGTTCCCATACTGTATTCATTTCTACGCTTGGTCGGCTCAGGTGAATTTTGTGGCCTACCATATGTGTTGATTGCTTAAGTTTACGAATTATCCAATGATGTTCTTTATCTATGATTTCACCTTGATTCCACAGAGGGCGTTGATCTCCTGTTTCTCCCCATATGTTGTCAACCACGCCTGATTTTTCCACTTCCCCGTCGTGTTACAGTTATCTGGCATTCTTGAAGCTTTACCTTAAGGAGAGGCCTGTCCCCCCTCCTTTATATTTCTTTCCGCAGCTGCACGGGATGGCGTCTTTAATTATGTGCTCCTCTATGAGGGGGGCTTACTCGGAAGGGATATCTGTGAAGTGTCGTCGAGCCTTTGAAGGTTGTCCCGATGTTACATGGACAGCAGATCCTTTGTATTTTTTCTGATAACCCCTTAACATAAGGCAGGCAGACTGTTTTCTGAGTGTTGTTGTCCTCCACTTGTACCCGCCTATCCCAGTTTATTGGGGCTGCTGCTATGTATACAGAGTAGTTGTTACATCGTAGGGTACTACTTATACTGACCAATTCTTTATCTAATGTCTCTGGGCCGCCACATGACTTTTGCTCGGTGTTGTAAGCAACGGAAGATCCTTTTCTTTATGCTGTATGGATGGTGGGAATTGTAATTGAGGTACTGTCCGGTGAATGTCGGTTTACGGTATACGGATGTCTTAAACCCATGCTCTGTTCGAGGTATTAGAACATCCAGGAATGGGAGTATGTTGTTACTCTCTTTCTCCATTGTGAGCTGTACCGAAGTTCTTATTGAGTTCACATGGTCCAGTAGATCCTGAACATCTTCCTGGTGTGGCCAGAGTATGAAGGTGTCATCTACATACCTTAACCATGGATTTGGTTTTAGAGATATAGATTCTAATGCCATTTTCTCAAAGTATTAAATGTATATATTTGCCATTGCTGGTCATAATGGCGAGCCCATTGCTAAGCCCTCATCCTGTCGATATATGTGTGATCCCAAGTGTGTTGTTTGTTTACAGAAAACCAACATCTCCGATTATTTATTGGAATACTGGTCTGTTCTTCTAGGGATGAATCAGAAGCCAATCTGTCTCTGATTACTGAGAGTGCCTCCTCCGTGGGTACTTTGAAGAACAAAATCCCCACGACCAAGCTCACTATCTGGTTGGATAGGTTGGTGATATATTTGATTATTTACACGAAGTGAGCGGAGTTTCGGACATATGAAGGGGACTTCCGGATCAATGGGTCAATTATATCTACAAAGAAGCGACTCAGAGGGTGGCACACAGAGCCTTGGCACCTAACATTCGGCCTGAGCGGAATACCATCTTCGTGAATCTTAGGGAGAACGTATATGTGTGGTAACTTGGTGTAACGTTGAGACACTTGCATATGCGTCTTAGGTGCGAAATGATCTTTGTTCTTGATTAGTATCCTTGACAGTTTGTGTTCCGTTTTCATTGTAGGTAACATTTCTAATGAGGTCTTCCAGCTTTCTTCTATAATCTAATTTGTCCAACACTGCAGTTGCATTGCCTTTGTCACCCGGTAGTATGAGGTAGGAGAGAAGAATTAACAGGAGATAACTGATATCCATTAGACATGCCACGTGGAACAAGAACTGTCTATCCCAGCGAGCGAAATAAAGGGTTTCCGTCCAAGGTTATAGTACCCGGCTGGGGGAGAAGAGAATTTATACCTTTCTCAATGGTATTAGCACGTAAGAAATAAATTCGACTAGAATTCGAACTCGGCTCTCCAATTCCTCAATCCAAGCTGTTATCCATTACTCCACCGTACCTCCATATAGTGGTCACTTTACTATAAAAATTACTATTGCTGGTCTCTTTACTATAATAATCTATATGTTGTCACTTTACTATAAGAATCTATATGTGGTAACTTTACTGTAAAAATCTATTGCTGTTGTTTTTTACTATAGAAATCTAATGATGTTTTTTTTTACTATAGAAATCTATTGCTGTTTTTTTTTTACTATAGAAATCTATTGCTGTTTTTTTTTTACTATAGAAATCTATTGCTGTTTTTTAACTATGAAAATCTATTGCTGTTTCTTTTTTAACTATAAAAACCGATTGCTGTTTCTTTTTTATACTATAAAAATCTATTGCTGCTCACTTAACTATAAAATGTATTTTCATACTTTCATAGCGTTTTGTTTTTGTTTGTGGACCGGCCACGACTTTCCCATAATCGATAGCCTAAAAGAAATAAGATGTAGGTAGTATTCCGAATATAAATGCATGTAAGAAAACTGTCTCTATAATGCTTTCGTTTTTTTTTTCAAATTATTATCATTATTATTGCTCAATTCTATTGGTTCATATTTTACACCAGTAAAAGAGGAAGCAAGTCTCTTCAGAATTCTTTTTTTTTTAACGACTTCCACTTGGCAGAACCCTGGACGTAAGGCGAAAATGAGTAGCCTCGTCAAAACGGTCACAAGCAATGTTCGGTTTCAAGGACATAGCGTGATCTTAATATCACCTAAAAACGCAAACCTCCCTTGCCAATAGTTACCTGAACACTGGTTATGTATTTCAAGCTTTTGTTATATATCACCAAATGTATCTAATTTTATAAAATGGCAAAAACTATATCCAGGAGTAAGAGGTGAGGTGTTCATTTCTCACTGTTATACCTGGTGAAAAACATTTGTCTAAACTTATTGATAGTTACACACTGACGATTGACCTCCACTTTGTTGACATCAAGGCGTTTCAGCCGTTGTGTCCTTCGACCTTCTTCAAAGTTCTTGTGCATGCCTTTCACCTTCTGGGAATTTCAAATTAAAATCGTTATATAATCTACGTATGTAGATTTTTCTCATTCTGCCGTCCATGATTATGGTATATTTCATCTTGATGTTTTTATTTGTTTTTTTGTTTTTTTTAATTACTTCTCGATTATTGCTCGCCTGCATTCCAGTGATTCTAAGCCTGCAGAACTGGACAAGGATTTGAACTGACAATTACTATACCACCAAATTCAGGAGACAACGTCTTACGCCAGCAGGATACTGTTACTTAAAGTTACAGCAAACCGTTAAAAAATATGATGGCTAAAAGACTTTAAGAGCACGTCGCATTAAACGAATAATAATAATTAATATCGAATTAGATTTGTGGCTTATAGACATTCATCATTACATCTACGGCTTTTTATGTAACATTTCTAATGCTCACAAAATTTAAATAGATAAAGAAATTTCTAATGTTCACAAAATTTAAATAGATAAAGCAATTTCTAATGCTCACAAAATTTAAATAGATAATGAAATTTCTAATACTCACAAAATTTAAATAGATAAAGAAATAGGTAACTTTGTAGGAGTTAAAAAATATAACAAGAAAATAACTAAACATTCAGTTACTTAAGAAATTTAAAGTATACTTATAGAGTATTCAGAGTCTGTCTATATTTCTGAGATGAGGTATTATGTACATTATTCGGACTATTGTTCTCATCTTTGTCGCCATATTCATTACAACGTTTCGGCCTTCTTCAGGTTATTGGAATGTCGAACTGGAGCCTTTATTTCGCTCACTGGGGTAGACTGTTCTAGTTCCATGTGCCATGTTTGATGGATGTCAGTTATCACTTATCTCCTGTTAATTTCCTTCTTCCTTAACCGGGTATTGAACTCACACTCTTTGGATCCTGTCACTGGATCTAACCAACACCTTTATTCACTGTGCCATGTGTCCTTGAGAACATCTGGATAGAGTATTGTATCAATATTTCATTTCAATTATTTCTCTGTCTGTCAATTTTCTGTTTAGTGTATTCTCTTGTCAGCCTCTGGTTATATTGCTGCGTAATTCCTAAACAATAAGATGCAGGAAGACAAGTCATTGAATAAACAAGCGATAGACATTTTGAAAAACAAGGGTGATGGTGAGTGGGGAAAGTCTGTCAGGAAATTCTACAATATCACAAAGTTTAATCACGTCACTCTCAGTGATGATACGGTGGGGTCCGAATCGAATTTAATAACGCTCGCTTCGATTCAAGATCAGAAGCCAAATATTTTATTTCGATTTACTTAAGAGGCAAGCATCCAAATATTTTAAGATTAAGCGGTGGGTGTGGATGAATGGTGTTAATTTGGATTAAGATAAATTGCCAGAATTTCAAGAACGTGACAGGCTATAAATAACAGTGAGGTGTGGATGATGAAGCCTGAAGAAAGAGAATACGAGAAGAAGACCTGTTTCCTCATGCTACGCTACGTTCCATACTGGTGCCAATCCTCTGTGGGGATCTGGCATAAAGATGACTAACCGCAGTATAATAAACAGTGTGATCTGATTGGACAGCATCGTGATGTTAGACTAACGAATCAAGTTATAAGACACGATTTTTAAAAGATCTTAAGGCCTTGTTTCGTAATTTTCACCTAATACAAAGATCGAGAGACCCTCAAAGTTGATAAACTAAATATGTGCATAAATATTTTAACATGAGGATAAATGCAACAGATAATGATTTATCTTTCACTTGGAGGGGTTATGTTCTGTGAAGGATCAAAGCAGGAGTCATTTCACAATGGACGACAAAGACTTATCTTCACTCTTCGTATATATGGGCTTGAGGCGCCATAACATTGGAACAGAGGATAAGAGATAGCGTACAATTAGTTGCTAAGTTTTCCTTGCGTCGACCAAAATTTCAAAGTGACAGAAATATTTGCAAATATGGATAACTGACGATACTCTGTTCAGGCACAAATTAACACTGATACGATTATGAACAATTCTCGTTGTGTGCCGTTGATTTTCTTCGTGTGGATGAAATAAATAAATCAAATCTATTGTATACCGGTTGTAAATGCAAAACTGTCCAAATCATGTAAATGCAAAATTGCCCATTTGTTAGATTAAGATTTGAACCGTTTTATCTCAGAAATGATTAAAGATATCTTACTGGAAGTTTACGTGGGTTTTATAATGCTATTAAACTCTACATCGAGCAATAAGAATGCATAAGTACTCTCCAAGTTGAACAGAAGAATCTTGACGAAATCGATCATAAACGAAAATTAGATGTTTAGTATTAATTAATCATGGAAAATTATCGGAAGCTCATTACATATTGAAATTGAGTTATATTGATATATATATATATATATATATATATATATATATATATATATATATATTTTATTTCAGCATCTTTTTCCAAATTATTCAAGATGATCTTCCTCTACAATATTCTAACTTTCTGTGCTGGAGTAAAAAGATACATTATAGGTATCACGTATGATTTCATTTTCAAGTCTTCTTTTTTCCTGCTATTGGACTTTCATAGCTGAAACTCTTCTCCCGCGAAGCCAAACATTTTGTGAATTGAGTTGGAATTTTCTTAATTGATCTCTTTAGCTTTTAAGCTGAAATGATGGTGCATCATCCTGTCGTGACCATCTGACTTACTTTTCCTATGTACTGTTCCCTCTTCTTAAAGCTGATTCACCGTTCTCTTGATGGTTCTTGAATGAATTTTGAAGGTCGAAACCAGAGTATAAATGTTGGTACCGTTACTGAAGGGCTGAATGATCTTTTTCCTCTCGCCATTACCTAGTTGAGAAGAAAGTGGATCTGATACAAAACGATTTTAAACTGTTCTTTTTTTCTAGCTGAATAAGGCAAAGGTTTTTTCAGTGATTCTTACGAAATATGATGTCTAGGTGGCTTAACGTCTTATATGAAAATCTGGTAAAAAGTAACTCGGTTAGTTTAGAGTTTTTTTTTTTTAACATTAAATATTTTGTTAGAAGGGAAATTATGCTGTTATACCCGGTATATACAAACGTACTCATACTGAATAGCAAATAATGGTTCTATAAAACGCTTATAAGCTGAAAACAAAAATAAGTGAGAGAAGTTTAATTCGAAATTCTTCACAAATATAATTAAAAAATACAATCTGAAGTTAAGTCGTCTCACGTCAAACTCCTACCGAAGACAGCTTAAAATTTTTTTATCTCAGAAACAAAAAAATAAATGCCTGTGATTAACAATAAACTCAACATTATATAATTATTTTCAACGGAGATTTAACGATATTATCCCCTTTTAATAATTAGTATGTTTATAAAATTAAATATGTATTTGTCTATATATTTCTCCAAGGACACATGCCACGGTGAATAAAGGAGTTAGATCCAGTGACAGGACCAACAGAGTGAGAGTTCAATATCTGGTTACGGCAGTGGAGAACTTGGAGAGGGAAATTAACAGGAGATAACTGATAACTGACATCCATTAAACATGGCACGTGGAACTAGAAAAGTCTTCCCCAGTGAGCGAAATAAAGGGTTCAGTTCGACATTCCAACTACCTGAAGAAGGCCGGAGCGTACAATGGCCAAAACGTTGCAATAAATATGGCGACAAAGATGAGGACAATAGTCCGAATAATGTAAATAGCGTACGTAATACATCATCTCAGAAATATAGACATATATTTCTATAAATATTAAATAGGAAATTATATGATTTGATATACGAATTTTTTACAAAGCATTTTGCCACTAAAGTATGTTAAAAATTAAAGAAGTCTAAGTATGTTAAAAATTAAAGAAAGCAAGCAACACAAATAGTGTATTTTTCCTTTCTTTTTTAATAGTTTCATCCCAAGCAATGTAAAAAAGCCACTAAGACACAACGGTTTCCTGCGTGTTAGAGAGTATGGGAAATGTTTTATTAAGGAAAGTGAATAATAAAAGAACAAGTATTAAGAAGACCGAAGATAACGATTGATATTTCTCTTAAATGTTTGATAAACGAAGTTGGCTTGGAAGCAAGAAGGCTGAAGAGAGGCCCTCAAGTGAGAAACACGAGAGAGAAACGGTTAGCAGAGAACTTACGGACACATTTAGAGAGTTCAACTGTAAAACGATGTGTTGAAACTTGACTAATGCATGGAAAAATAATGCAACACAAAATGTACTCAGAATAAAATGTATCGAAACAAGAAAGTGTACACAATATTTACATATAGTCTTTTGTATATTCCTGGTAAGACCGTCCCTGGAGAATGTGTTGACTGAGTCGCAGTCGGGCAGAGTCTCTGTTTGAATCTCTTGATTCCTCCCTCTCTTCCCGGTACCAACCATATTTATATGGTCCGTACTCCACTATGCAAATTAGGTGGATCCTACCACAACACGATGTTGCATTGCCACAAATCTAAAATGGCATTTAATAGCAGGAGTCTAGATAGCATAGAGGAAAGTTTGTCAAAACAATTATCATGAAAATATTTGTATACAAAGCACAGAGAAGTTACATTGCGGCGGTAGGAGAGTTATTGAATGCCAAATGCCAGACCAGAACCAATAACTTTGCAAATTCTTCTTTGGATTTTTACTAAGAATCTATAAAATGAAAGCAGGGGCACGAGATTATAAGAGGCTGCTATATTAAAAGTATAGATGAATTGGTAGACTTATAAATATGTAAGATTCTTTCTGGACATAAAAAAATAAATGTCTATCACGACACACTGAGACAACTTTCACAGAAAGCAGACTTAGCAATTGATTCAATATAACCTGTCCACTTCATGTCATTAGAAAATCTTACCCCGAGATGACGCAATGTGTCACTCTCCGGGAGATTAGCATCCCCTATGTTTATGGAAAACAGAAATGGTTCTCTCAGATGAATGGTAAAGAGCAGTTTCGTTTTGGAGTTGATAAAATTATCAAACCATTCCTTACTGCAGTTAACAGCAGATTGTAGGTCATCTGCTAATTTGACCTCATTGTACTGATTAGACCTACAGCCTGGTCCGAAAGTCTTGTCACCACCTAGAAAAAAGTAATGAGAACACTAGAAGAATAAGTAATGCCGTAATACAAACCACATGTACTGGATTCAGTATATTCACTTTCATTAACGCTGTCCCGCATCACGAAGGTCTGTATAAACACCATCATTGTCGTGAAGGGGCTCGTGTCAGCCATCTGAAAGAGAAAATTATATTATGTATGGGGGACAAGAATTTCGGACCACGCTCTAGTAATACTTTCACCTTATTTATGTAGTTAAATATAGATTTTATCACTTTAAAAATACCGTAATTTATATTACTATTGAAAAAATACACAAGGGAAATTTACATCTTCATGAAATCGTAATATATTTTTCAGCATACTTGAGAATAAATTACTTTTGATAATAATTTTTCGTTCATGAGGCTGACGCTGAATTTTGTATTTCGAAATTTTTACTTTGTTTATATCTTCTTTGACTTTCTTATTAAGTTTTCATGACTTTCACTGAGGTCAGTTTTAAATTTAAAATTTGCATACCAAATTTGATTGAAATCCATCCAATATTTTCTGAGTCTGTAACGAACAGACAAACGCTTTCATTTAATATATTAGATATATGTTTACCTACCCATATTTTCAGTAACATTCCGTAGAATATAATAAAATTTCTGCGATTCAGTCTTCGAGACGATAAAACATGCGTTAGATCGAATATAGGATTTTTCCTTTCTTTCTATCTTGGTATTATGAGAAGGCCGCATTCCAGTTCCGCAATAATTCAATTAGATAAAAACTAAAGGAAATTTACGCACAAATACAATATGAGTATATCGGCATTTGCGATCGAACCTCAACACCTACACTTTATGAAATTAGTACAACGAAATCCAATCGATCTTTCTCTAGACTCATTTCCTTCTTCGATGAGACTTTTTTTCTTTTTTCCAAAGAAAACATTCCTTTGTCTGAACAGTTAACCCTTTACCACCGTACGTTCTACAAAATAGTGGATAACACAAGGTGCTTCGTTTTAGTGTAACGTAACTGGTAACATTATTGTCTGGCACATGATGAGATCCAGACAGGCGGCCCAAGCCAGTGGCCCTGTGTCGAATGTAAGATAAGATTAGTAAACACAACCAAAAAAAAAGAGACTCGTCATTGTGGAGTAATCGCAAGTTATTTAGTTATAATATATAACTAGTGAAATCGATCCTCACTGGGTGTGCCATGTATATTTCATTTGCTTGGCAAGTCGGTAACTATCTCCTTTAGTTGATCGTTAATACAGGGTATCGATTGTCCTTTGTGCAAAGAAATTTTAACATATAACCGCATACTAGATTACGTCAAAAACATTTTTCGTTTCATTAAATAAAATGAAAATATATCTTTCTCAGTATAATATATGCATGTTGTCCATATATATATATATATATATATATATATATATATATATATATATATAAAGAAAGAACAGTAAGATATATAATCCGGTGTTCTTATAGACAACCCTTGTCCAATTGAAGTAGATTTATCTGTAACCATGGAAACGTGATTTTAGCTGTGTCTTTAAAACCCAGTAATTTTAAAAGTTACTCCAAAATTCGCCGGTTGAGGATGAAATGGAACTAATGTCTTTAATTTAATTACAAAATTAAATCCGTGTCTTTTAGCTTCCATTTTTGAAACATGGTTAGAACTGTGTAGCGGAAAAAAAACATTTTTAAATCAATTAATTTATAATATATATATATATATATATATATATATATATATATATATATATATATGTTGTGTGTGTTGATTATGTTTTAATGTTGTAACTGCAAAATTGTCAAATTGTTAGATTAAGATTTGAAACTTTGTATCTTAGAAATGATTAAAGATATCTTACTGCAATTCCCCGAGGTTTTTATAAAACCATTGGGATCTACTTAGAAGAATAAGAATATATTTACCTCTAAGGTGAAATGATGATTCCTATTGCTGTTATGATCACCTGATTCAGTTTTCTTCTACCTCTCTTTTTCTCTCTTTTTTAACTTCTTCACTGTTTACTTTATGGTTCTTGAATGGACATTGAAGGGGAAGCCAGAGTATGAATGTTGCTACTATTATTGAAGGCCTGAATGATCTTTTTTGTCTCCGCATTGCTCAGTTGAGAAGACAGAGGGAGGCTGACACAAAACTATTTCAACCTGTTCTCTTTCTATCTGAATAACGCAAAGGGTTTTTCAGTGATGACTAAACGTCTTATTTGAAAACCTGGAAAAAAAGAAACACTTAGCTTAGTGTTTTTTTTTTTTAGATATTAAACATTTTGTGGGATGGACAATTTTGCAGTTACACGCAGTATATATATATATATATATATATATATATATATATATATATATATAAACAATATAAAATATTAAAAAGTGTTATGGTCCGGTTTCTTGTACCACTGTGATCGTCCAAAGTAGAACCAATAAAGAAGAACTCGAACACGTATATGGAATAACACATATATTACAAACAGGAATATAGAGAGAGAGGTAGAAAAAGTGTTAGTACGAACAATCAGGTTTAGTAGTAATTGTCTGAACGCGACTCTGTTTCGGACTGCCTCTGACTCGGCTGACTGACTCGCTCTGTCTGACTGACAGACTCCTGACGGACTTCGCTCCAGACTTCAGACGGAACTCTCTGCTTCCTCTTGAGACGCAGTATTTATTACGTATGGAATAGTCCATGATGTTATTATGGGTAAGGTCCCATAACAAAAAGATTAACATTTTCAGACACACTGGGTTGTATATTAATATTTTTCGTTTTATTAAATAAAGAAAAGTAGGAAATATTTATCATTCTAAATTTTACTTTTATTAAAGCTTTGACAGAGTGTGAGATATGGAGAAAATGTAGAAAGACATTTTGGTATTTTTTTTTTTTTTACTTGGATAATCAGGTTTCAATTACATTTGGTTTGTTAAACGAAGTTTAGCATAATTTATGGCTTTCTGAATTCAAGTAGAGACAACACATCTTTCAGAACATTATATAACATCACTAACATTTACTTGAATCTATTCCTAAAGAATATAACGCATCTTTACCCAAAACAAACGGTGTGTATAGAAAAAAAGATCCCAAATCAAAACTCCAAAAAAAACACAAAACGTAATATCTACTAGATATACACGCACACTTATGAATATACATTGTCATCTGAATCCCACAGAATTATTAAATACATAAATAAATATTTACGGTTTTTCTGTTAGGCGTGGGATTCAAAAGGACGCTGCTGATGAATGTGGTGTATGATGGCACTCTTGTTTTCTTGGTTGTAGGTGAGTCCTCGTGACTGTGTGGTTGTGGTATATCATATATAAGACGATTTATGTTTTTATTCTCCGAGTTTGCATGCATATTCATTCTCAATGTTAGTCTTGTATAGGAGGTTGTAAGTTTGGGATATATTATTTTTAATAACCAAGTTGTTTTTTTTTATGTTAAATAATGAATCTGATGTATTTTAATCGACTACTTTTGAATATGTATACATGTTGATTTTTAATATTTTGTATTATTTATGTTGCCTTTGATTTTGATAATAAGTTAATAGAATTATTGCCAGTAGTATCCTAAGAAAGTCGAAGGGTTCTACTATATTTTCTTCCGAAATGACAATGTCTGACAGAAATTCTTCTTTGTCTGAGATGGATCAGTCTTAATTTGGGAAAGATGATCATTGAAATTAATCAACACAAAAAGCCTGTTTTAAATATTTTCCTTAAATAAAATGTCTACCTAAACATGAATTTTACATCTGAAGTAAATTAAAAACAAAGTGGAAAAACCATTGGGCACACATTTCATCCATTAGTCCGTTGAATAACTAACGGAGGAATATATATATATATATATATATATATATATATATATATATATATATATATATATATATATATATATAAGAAATATAGTTTTAAGGTGTGCTATATTTATGGGATAAAGTGTTCAATATCAGAGACAGAGCGTATGTAAATATAAAAGTGAACATTTAAGTCAACACTCAGTGGCGATAGGCTGCTTCATGCTAGACGGAATCGTCTTTATATACATACATGTGTGTGTGCGTGTATGTATGTATGTATATATATATATATATATACACACACATTATTCACGGATTATATTCATCATTTTCTTCCATAATGTTCTGCTATTTTCAAATAAATTCTTAAATCCATCATTACCGAAATTTAATCCGTCTGAATATTCCCGGTATATTTTTTTTACTTATAAACATGTTCCACGGGATTGAATATTACTCTTTCATTAAGAGAAATCTGTAACTGGAAGAATAAATCGTAATTGGAAACTGCAATATTCACTTAACTCGCAGGCATTCAGCGTATTATATTGTAAAATCATTACTTATTTTCTTTTAACGATTTCAGGAAATTTTCCTTTCATTTCTACATGTTTAATTCTGAGAATTTCGACATTTCTTTGTTTTAATCAATGCGCCGTTGGTGTGGATTAACGCGCGCCGTTTTTATTCCCCTGCATAGGACTGAGACACGCACTAAAATAGCCTCACAGTAAGTAAATGCTAGAAAGATCACATGAAAACGTCACATATTAATTGATTCATGAACCAATTGGATGCTCAAAAACTAAAAAAGAACGACTAATATGTACCTATCTCCAAACCAAGTAAAACGTGACGATATCAATTATAATGAAACAAAAGAGTTTTAACAAATCGTGTGATAATCCTGATCAAGATTATCAAGCAAAATTAATTTCAATTTGAAAATAGATAGACAAACCTCTTATCAACGGAACAATAGGGGGATAGGTGTTCCGTTAAAACCAATTGTCCTTAGATGGGAAGGGATCATTTTTTAGTTATAAAATCACTATAGTCAGTGCCATTAGTTATGATCATAACGTAAATACTATAAACATTTATATATGGCATAAATAAATATATACTTAATATAGATATGTTAATCAGAACAAGAAAATAATAGATTTCTTATACTTACTTTCTCACGCAGGCGCTAATGTATTGTATATCATATACTGTACACTCATCTTTGTTTACAATTGAAAGTCTGCCATCGCTGCCAAGCGGTTACTTTGAGAACTAACACGACTCGTTCGCTAAATATAATTTTTTTAATACATCGCTGACGATTTCGGATTTTTTGGGTTTTTTTTTTCTGCAGATTTTTTATTTTATTTTGCCTGCATAATTTGTCCGTTGCACCTGAAGTCTGTTGATGGTGGGGTCTGTAGATGAGTTTTGTCTGTACTATCCATATTTACAGTCTATGCATGAGTACAGTTATTTCGTATGTTTAATGATTGTTCCTTTCACGTACCTCAAATTTCATACCTTCAGTCTTGATATCAGCTACACATTTTTCATCGCATCATGTGTTTAGGTGAACCTTATTCTACTGCCCTTTTGTAGAAAATAACTTACATAAGTGTTGTGGTACGATCCACCTAATTTACATAGTGGGGTACCGACCATATAAATATACATGATTGGTACCGGGAAGAAACGGAAGAAAAAGAGAGATCCAATCCAGAGACTCTGCCCGACTGCGACTAAGTCAACCCATTCTACAGGAACGGTCTTCCCAAAAATATACCAAAATATCTGTAAATATTGTGTACACGTTCTTGTGTCAATACATTTTGTTTAAGTACATTTTGTGTTGTATTATTATTATTCCATTCTTTATTCAAGTTTCAAGAATGGATTTTATTACGATCCTTCTTCGCCATTGTTAAACTTGGTCTAAAATGGAATTATATGGAAAATATTTATAACTTAAAGTTAAAATATATTAAATATTTATATGGTATTTTTTTGTATTCCTGTTAAATTAGATTGATATTAATTTGCCATGTCAATAAGTCGAATACCATAATTAAGATGTTGCAAATTTGTTTACCAGTGTTAAATTTATTTTTTTTTTTTTTTTGCTAATAGCCCGTGTCCTGTTATTTATTTAGTCACACATGCTATCATATTTACCAATGTATACAGCAGCGGTTCCCAAACATTTTTTGTGTGCAGCATTTTCGGAATGAAAATTTCATTGCGCATCACCAAAATTTATGTGATAAAAAGTCCATTTAAAAACAGCCCCCCCCCCGCCAAAAAAAAAAAATAGAGAGGCTTAAAGGTGGATAACTGCGGATTTGAAATCGGAACATTATCATTGATAACTCTCTGCTCCAATTTGCGGATCCTCGTTACTATATTTTTAATACTTGATATAATGCAAAAATATCACAATGACGAAATCGGTCAGTAATTATTTACAGTGTAACCCGGATATAAGAGAGTTGTCGGGACAGGAGACTAAGTCTCTTATATCCGGGTTTCTCTATTTTGTTTAGGTAAGTATGGGCTCTAATTTGGGACCAGAGAAAATCGCTCTTATATCTGGGTTTCTCATATATCCGGGTCTCACTGTATAACTGTTTTATACTCGCACTCATGCATGCGAGTACAAGTAATCCATTATAATATTGTAAATTTTGAAGTATTTCTTTTTGGCATATGAATTTTTTGAAACTGTTTCTAAATCTTTGATTGTCTTTCATATATTCCGCCTCACCTGCTATCATCTTCCGACGCACCTATACGGCAAGCCAGACCGTGTTGGCACCACTAGTGTATAGGATTTATTCATGTTCGCCATTACCTCCGACATAAATTATATCTCAATGTTGAATCGCAATTATAACTTCATTAAAATTACAAAACGCTATTTTCTTTGATCTTAAGTGTTGAATGAATAAATGCTGAAAGATCAATTTTAATTATTTTAAAGTGTCGTCAAAATGTATTTGTTGAGATAAAGAAAACTGACATTTTTAATGGAGTTTGTTAAAAAAAAATAAGCGTTCATGATCTTAATCTAAAGAAGTTGAGTAAACACGTTTATTAGTCCTTTATTACGCGGTCCTTTTTTTTCTTCGATCAAAAAATAACGTTTTAAAACTATATTATCTATACCATCGCATTCGCTCTGGTGTCGGCTTAAAAGACTGTAGGTTGTCATGAATTTGCTTTGTTATTTATATGACGATCGAATATTTTGGCCAATAATACGCAGTGTGGGCAGTTATCTTACATATTGTAACCTCTGAATGTGAAATCGGCGAATCCTTAACTTCGTCTATCGCGTTCTGCTTTACACCAAGATCTTTGGGAAAGGCATGAAATCGTTTTTTTTTTTCCTAACCTGTGTGTTAACTATCAGTGTACACTGACGTTTCCGACATTGGATATCAAAAAAGGATGACAATTTTGAGCTGGAAGCCGTGTAGAAAGCAGTAGTAAGACATTCCACTATCCCCCCCCAAAAAAAAAACTGTGTCAGTAACGTATATTTGGAAAGACTTGATCTCGTTTATGCAAAAGTATCATGGTATTAATAAGACAAATAACCAGGCCACTGTGTGTCGGTTGTAGTTAAAAAAAAAAAAATGGTCTAGTAAATGTTTTGTACGTCTAATGTGAAGTGCTGGTTAATAAGCAATATTGACTTTCTGGAATGTGATTTATATTCTAGAACTACTTCTTATTTTTCTCTCAATTTTCACCATTTATCTTTTATTTAGTTATTAATTTTTAGTTTTGTATTAGTCTAAAAGTGACCCTTCAGGCGTACTTTCGGCTAGCTCCTGAAAAGGTTTTTGGGCGTTCGGCAGTTTACCTTGAGCATCCTATGTGCGTAAAAGTCATGAGAATTTAGAAATAATACAATTATTTTATTTTTATATGACATCTTAATTCGGCATAATCTTTCTTCGTATACGCAAGAGATCTCCATAATTTACTTACATTTATTTTGCACATATATTTTTTTTATTTTCTTTTGAAATCACCGTTCTTTATGCCACCTTCACATAAAGTCACTCTTAAAAGACATTAGGGAGCCCAATCTAGGTAATATTTGAAATATGTCGCATTACGCATGCTAGAAAGAAAAAAAAAACGTTCGAGTAACGTATCTCGCTTAAGTTTTTGTTACGGTTTAACTAGACGATATCAGTTTCAACTGCGAAGAAAAGCGAAATTAAAGTTTAATAAAGAATTTATTTTAAGTTTCACTTCGCTATTTAAATTTATCTTTAAATGAGTTATTTAATTTTTAATCGCGTGTAACTACAGTAGTTACAGTTACTTGGGGTTGTTTATGATTAGCCGATATTGAAAATCGGACGAACGGACGGACACACGTACACTGCGCTTTAATTGTGTAGATTAGAACTACGTCTTGAATATTTATCTCTTTTTTAATTTTTTAATCATTTTTGATATGATGTTGTTCTTTTTGTCTTCTTTTGCTGGACTTTGAATTGTTTTTTTTTTTCCATTCATCTTTTCTACTGCATTCGTCTCTTTTAGTTTTCTTTTTTTTATTTCTTTTCTTTAATTTTTATACGCAATGTTTCTTATTTATTTCTTTAGCCGCTTTGAAGGTCTTTATTTTTCTTTTTGCGATTCTTTCTTACATTCTATTTTTTTTTATTTTTTAATCTTACTCATTTGGCGGCTTTTTATTCATCCGTTGGCTGATTGATTTCTTTCT
>CAHIKZ030001361.1:222500-250000 GCA_903632075.3 Acanthosepion pharaonis | reverse complement strand
CCGGTCCTCACGTTTTCGGGGTCCGACGCTGTAATCGCGAATGGCTCGATCATACCGTCGATTCTGCTGCCGATCGACGGGGGTAGATGGCCTTGAGGCGCGATGCGGTTAATTCAATTGGAGCCGGCTCAACCCACCCCGGGAGAAAGCCGTTACAAGACAAGACAAGAATATATATATATATATATATATATATATATATATATATATATAAAGTTGTAAATATGTACCTATCTGTTTGTTATCGAACTCCTTCTAGAATTTTGAAGATAGATCCCCCCGCCCCATAACAGTATCTATTCTGAAACTAGATTACACATAGTACTTGGATAAGTATATTTCATTTTGATAAAGGGGGGCCCGGGTTCACAAACCCCCACTGAAATTTTTCCCCTTGGATTTAAATTAAATTTGGACAAGTGAATTACTCCTATCAAAAATAAGGAGAAAACCAGAAAATGGAGGTCACATCAGTAAGCTCAAAATGAGCGAATAAAAATGTCAAGTTGAGCAAGAAATCACTAATCAGTGTGAATTTACTTACAATAAATATTTGGTGCGACAATTCAACTGTCATATCAATGTTGAGATCTTCTTCTCAGTTTATTCAGTCAAGTATTGCATCAAATGCATATCAAAGCGGTCAGATCAAAATGTTTTTGCACAAACCCCTTACAGAATGGTTTCCTTGATTTGAATTAAATTTAAATTTGAAGAAAGGAGCAAATCCTATCCAAAATATCAGTGGAGAAACCCAGAAGAATGAGGTCACATCGACAAGGCCAGTGAATAATACTGAAATGAATCATTTTCTCTCCAAACAAGGATTTAAAATCAAACTTCATTTTCTTACAAAAAAAAAAATGTATGACACTCACCAAGGCGCGGGTAATTCGGCTAGTGTATATCTAAAACTTTGACGTGGTTATTTTCTAAGCATAGCTTAGATCTTGCACATAGCCGAAATTATGGGGCACCCAGTGAGGATGAAAGTCACTATTCAGACGTCTATCAAGATAAAATAATACTATAATGCAACTAACATATATGAGTTTGTCGATTAAACCAAAATTTTAAACATTAAAATCAGTGCGCCAATGCCAAAAAATATATACCAAATAAGGATGTCAATAAAATCACTTTCTCTGCAGAATTTTTTATTATATATATATATATATATATATATATATATATATATATATATATATGTGTGTGTGTGTCAATGAAAAATATACCTTAATGAAACCTGACCTCCAACTAGATGAAATCTTTTCGGCTGCGCGGTTGAACTCTCTGTCTTCGGGCAGAGATGAACCAGGACGAGGCTACGCCGAAGGGCAGTCTCTCGTTCGGGGAGGTAGACAGGCCCTTAACTTGTTTATACGTGTTCAAAGGAAATATTTCTGGCCGAGCCGACGGGCTCGGATAATCCACGATAAACTTGGCCTTGTGCCACATACGACCCTGGGTGGGGGCTGTTAAATATTCCAACTAACCGATTTCTTACAAAGAATACATATTCCGTTCTTACGAATCTATTATAAAAATCTGGTCGGTATTAAATAAAATCAATGAGGATGAAACAAATCAAACCCAAACCCACTATTCAGTCATAATGTATCTAGCGAGATATGCTTGCTAACCATTTGGCTAAGTCGAAGTGCCCAGAAAAATAAAACCTGGTATGAGACAACATATCTCGAAATACAGTTTTGTTCTTATTTAAATAATCTAATTATCTGTAAGAATTCAAAACTCATAACTTCCAAGCAAAACGACTTTTTTCAAATAATGAGCAACTACCAAATTACTAATATAAACGGAATTAGTGTCTACATATGTAGGCGTGCGAAACAAAAAAATCTTGGAATAGAATTATTTTAATTTAATTGCTTCACTCCCCACCCCCGTGAAAAATTCTTTAACATTCTCCAACCCACAAACAATTTGGCCAGAAAAACAAATTTCGCATTCTAGTAAAGGAAAGCGAAACAAAAAAATAAAATCAATTTCTTTTTCTCACCTGAACATTTATCTTGCTTCATATATATATATATATATATATATATATATATATATATATATATATATATTTATTTATTTGCTTTTCTCTTTGTCTACTTATCGACCATTATAAAATTATCTATCTCTGTGCAGTCATTAATTTACTTAGGAGCTTGTCTGCCAGCCTGCATTTTGGTCTAATGCAAACAAATGATTATATAGCAATTCTTTCCGCGCCTGATTATCTTACATCTTCATAATTTATATCTAAACCCTACAACACAGGCTCACAGTTACAAATAAGACCAGACTAAACACGCAAAGACGTAAATAGGCTGCGATGGATGAATTGTCGTCTAAATTAGACAAAAATGAAAATATATTTAACAGATATATTTATTAAAGAAATTATGAGTTATTTAATTTATAGTCTTTCATAGTATATGAGCATTTAAGTCCATTCTCCGGAACCAATGTTCCAAATCGGAATGCCCAGTTACATTGAATACCAGGATTCGAAATCTTTGTCACTGTTCAGAAAGCAGGCACAGTCACTTATTTTCATTTTATATATATATATATATATATATATATATATAAAGTTGTGCACTACACACATTTATACTGATTAATCAACCACCTGATGAATATTCTCAAATCTAAAAGTCATTATATACCAATGACATCCTTTTTCTTGTATATGAACAGGTGCAACAAAATAAATCCTTACATTTACCTTCATAAAGTCACTCAGAGAACAAAAATCATCGATTCAGAATAGTTTTTCTCTTGTCATTTTATTACACAAAAAATATCTTAAAATAATAATGAGTAAATTTACTTAATAAAACCACTTTGGAATCTCCTGAATCTTCCTATAGACTGTCTCCGCGTTTAAGTTGGTGAATGCTTCAGTTCATATTTGGTGTTTCAAAGAGTTTTATTAGCCTTTGGTTCAACTGCTTTCCGCACTTAAGCATCAATGGGGTTGCCGTCTGGGGTTTTAGGTGGCCAGATATAAGGGGTGATGTAGGCGCAGAAAGTGTCTGACACTCCTGCTTGTGTGGCATGGTGCAGATTCCTGTTGTAGACATACTCTGGGCCAAGAGGGTGCCTCCTGGAAAGCCCTATCTCCTTAAAGCACTTGATGTGTTGAGTCTGCGGCAATCACCTACGGGACCTTTTTCTTACCAGTTTTCCGACATGCCATACCTTTGTAATCCTCATTAGACACAACCAACACTTAGGGAATCATCATTCCTGTCATCAGATTGGCACCCAAACACTATCAAATATTCGTATGGGAAATTACGCTGCGAGTGCCAAGAAGTGCAGCATACCGTTTCCAAATTTCTAGCGAAGTGAATTGCGTCATGGGGCTCTTTTTTCTCACAGATGGTGCCCAACTAACCCTACAATTAAATTAAAGTATTGTGTGGTGGAGCATTGACCTGATGACATAAGAACATTTTCATCAGGTTTCTGTGCGTTTAGCTTTTCGTAATCGCCTCGGGGTGGTACCTTCCATTGAGAGCGTCTCACTTTTGAATCCAATAAACACAAAGAGTTTACTCAGACCATCACCATCCCTGTAGATGAAACCATATTAACCTTCTTTGGAGCAGGTATATAGGGGTGTTTCCACTGCATGTGTTTTTACTTTGTCTCAGGCTCAGCGAATTGGACCCAAACATTCACCTTGGGTTAGGAAATGTTCAAGGAAACAAGATGAATCTGCCGCAGACAATGTCAGAGTTTCCCGTAGTATAATCCCACTGTGCGCTTTTTATGAGATGTCAGATGTGGAATCCACCGAGCAGAAACCTTCGTAGTAACAAGTACATCTTCAACTCTTTCGCAGAATATCGAACCTAATCAGCATCCCTAGGGAATACCAACAGCTGTAAGGTTGAACGTGTCGGTGGTGCAATGGATAATGTCACGAAATTCTTAATGGTATGGCCGAGTTCCAATTCCAGTTCGGTTTTTATATATTGACTTATGGGCAAATACCCTAGGGGAAAGGTATGAATCCACATCTCCAGCTATCGGATAAGTAATAAGACTTGTATCACGAGAAACATAATCTATAAATTGCCTGCAAAACATTTACTACGGCATTAGATCACACATAGATATTAATTAGCCGGTAAAAATAAATCAACCAATCTCATGGGATATGATATTATCGTAAGTCGTTGTTTATAAAATCAAACAGCCAATCATCCACCACCGATCAATGTTTTTCTGTGTGATGAGGTCATCTTCAGTACTGTCCTCTCCTCAAATCAGATGCCCACTTTTACACTAATAAAAAAGCAGGGGTATAACACTCTAATGTAGTAACCATAACAACATGTTTGGCCTTTCGGGCTAAACCCATTTTCTGCAGGTTCGTGATAAATCTACGATGCCAAATTTTGTCTATTTTGAATAGAAGTCACTATTAGTCTTCATTGAACAGTCAGTAGTCACTTATTCATAAGAATAGTTGAAATTACTCTATGCAAAATTCCACTGCACAAGTTTCACTCTTTCATAGTATATGAACATTTAAGTCCATTCTCCTGAACCAATGTTCCAAATCGGAATGGCCTCCTTACGTTGAATACCAGAATTCTAAATCTTCGTATTCATAGAATTTTGTCACTGTTCAGAAAGCAGGCACAGTCACTTATTTTCTTATTTTATATATATATATATATATATATATATATATATATATATATATATAATTACATGAATCATTCATACAAAAACAAAACAAATATAGAGGTTAATGATTAAAATGGCGAGAATACATCTTCGCAAACAATTTCAATAAGATACACTAACCCCGAATATGAATGATATGATCCCTGTTTATAAATTCCAGTTTCATAAAGTCTTTTTTAGTTTTTACACAAGCTTTCATCTGTTCCTACAGACATCCTCAGGAATGGAAATAGATTTGTTTTTTTTTTTTTTTACTTCTCGGTAATGAGAGGACAATGAAAATATAGATGTAATCCGTAAACATGCTATGAGAAATGTGTTATGGTTTTGAAACGTGCGGTCGCAACGCTGAGTTTGAATTTTAAATATATATATATATATATATATATATATATATATATATATATATATATATATATATATATATATATAATGTAAGTTATGCACTACACACATTTATACTGATTATTCAACTACCTGATGAATATCCATGAATATTCTCAAATTTAAATGTCATTATGTACAAATGGCATCCTTTTTCTTGTATATGAACAGGTGCAACAAAATAAATCCTTACATTTACCTTCAATAAAGTCACTCAGAGAACAAAAAGCATTGACTCAGAATAGTTTTTCTCTTGTCATTTTATTCATTGGGTTCCTTCACAGACACACAATCTGAAAATAATTTATATATAGCGGTTTCGATGGATAAATTGTCGTCTAAATTACGCAAAAAATGTAAATAAAACTGACAACTCATTTTAACAGAATTTTTGCACAAAAACAACTTTAAATACTAAAGAGGAAATTCCTTCAATAAAATCGTCATTTGGCTACTTCCGTATCTCCTGTACCTCTTCTGGGCGTTCTCCTTGTTGAAGTTGTTTTATGCTGCAATAATCCCTGCCTTCCGTTCATTTTTTTGGGTTACAGGGAGTTTTGTTGGTCTCTCCCTCAACTGCCTTCCACACATAATAATCAAGGGGGTTGCAGTCTGAGAAGTTAGGTACCCAGATATAAGTATCGATGTGGTACATCTACCTTAAATGAAATAACCTGATTTCTATAAGCATCTGCAAGTCATATACGTTCTCTTTCTTAACACTATATTCATTGATACATAATTAAGTCTACTAGAGCTTACTTTCCACTGTCTCGATCGATGTACTCTCTAATTCATTCTGTAAGCAATTGTTAGCGATTAGGAATTAGATGCGGGTACTTTGATATATACGAAGGTAGCTTGGATTGTTGAAAATGCCCGATTTTTTGGTGTATACCCTTGTATTTATAACGCCATCATAGAAAGAAAATAGAAAACGGCGGGAATATTGCAAACAATTCTGTCCCTATCTTGTTAACAAGTAGTACAAGAATCTGGAAGTATGGAATCTTGAAATCCAAACTCAGCTATACCCAAGCAAAACAACAGGATCTTGTTTGTATGTACTTGATTGTGTTATTATTATTATTATTATTATTATTATTATTATTTCTGGTGTACTTATTCCTTTCCGGGTCACGACCAGAGACCTAAGGTCAAAATGTCATCATGACATCTTCCACAGAGCAATTAAAAAACAAAACAAAACATATTTTACGTAGATAACACCATTCGTAAGGTGTGGGCTGTACTCGTGAGAACATTTTTTTCTATTCCTTTAAGGTATGGGCTTCCAGGAATCCCTTCAATGAGTCTACTAGAATCTTTTCCCACCAATCCGATGGTTCCAACAGCAATTGTTGGTGTTCCCATGTGCCGCATTTTTGAGATTTCGATTTCAAGGTCCTTGTATTTTTATAGCTTTTTGAAGATCTTCAAAGATACATTACAATCTGCCATATCAATAAGGAGGCCTTTTTTTCTTTGCAGTCTCTAATAACTATACATGGGAGATTAGGTTTGATTGTTCTGACTGTGTGTATTGTGTAGTTCCATAAAATTGTTACAGGTCCTATCTGCGTAACCGGGTCTGGGTGATGTTCATACCAGTTTCTTTCAGTTTCCTTCCCGTAGGAGTTGCAGATTTTCCAGTGCAGATATTGGCCCAATCTGTCATGCCGGGTTTTATACTCAGTGGGTGCCAATATCGTGCAACCTGATACATGATGATCAATTGTTTCTGGATATTTATCACAGAATCTGCATTTTGGGCTAACAAAATATTTTAGTATATGTGCTTGCTAATTTCTTGTTAACAAGCATTAGTCCTGTGCAGCAAGGATAAAAACGTCATTTTGGCAAAGAGTTTGAGATAATCCATGTAGAAGAGGTAATGGAACACTTTCTTGCTTAGTTTGTGACCATGGCTACGGTTTTTTTTAGTTCATGTATAAGGGGGATTAAAGACAGACATAACAGAAGAGGTGAGAGGGAGTCTCCTTGAAAGATTCCACGTCGGATATTCAGGCGGTTGGTGATAGCAATTCCCCTGGTGTTATTTAGGTATAGTGTGGTGTTCTACATTCCCATGCTGTACTCAAGGAAATTTACAACCACGATGGATTCTTTGTGCACTTCCAAAGTTTTAGGTATCCAAGGCTTTACAGTAATCAATCATTGCAGCGCTAAAATTTCTACATCATCTCCTGCAATTTTTCCAAGATCATTTTGTTTATCAGTAGTTGGTCTTTACATCAATATGAACCTCTCCTTGCATCCCTTCCGTTCCAGTGGAAAAATGCTGTTTATTATTATTCGATATCCTCTCAGATTTTTAAATGTTTCGGTCGGACGAAGATGATCATACCTCAGCTCCTACTCGGTGCTTATAGACCCAACATATTCCGCAACAAATGAGCTATTCTGAGCGGTACTACCAATTGCCTACTCTGAATAATGCTATAATAATATTCCCAAAACATCTTGCGAGAGAGAAAGATTCTTGGAAATAGTCTCAAAGGCATGAAACTCAGAAGCTACTTTTTGTTCTTCACCTTTGCATACGACATTTGATTTTCACCAGGTGAATACGTCTATCAGGACATATTCATGGCTATTTCTGTGAAGAAGTAAGCTATCAGGGCGATTTTTCTCCAAGTGCTTGTCAGTGAAGATTCTTGTTGTTGCTATTATTAAATTCAACAACAAAAAGTAATAATTTTTCTTTTTGCTAATCTTCGAATATATAGTTATTAAAGAAACAAAAATAAATTGAGCCAAAAAGTCAATATGTAGGTCTATGGTATTATCAGAAAATTATATTAAATTTGAAGAAAGGATATATATATATATATATATATATATATATATATATAATCAACTTATAGCAGCTAAAATAGGCAAAACGAGAAAATTTAACCCAGAATAATACCATATACATACGTGTCTGAGTGTAAAAACAACTTAAACATAGGAAACAGAAAATAAAAAGCGGTGATAAACATGAGACAATTACACTATAATTACAGTAGATAGTATTTGAATGTAGGCTTTGGTCAGAATTTTTTTTTAGAGAAAGGAGGAAAAATGTCCAGAACCTACTGCGGCTATGAATTGGAATAAATTCATACAAATTGATATTCATGACAAAGGTGGAAGAAACTTCGCTCTATTAACATAATGAATGTATTCATGTGAACTTTAGTAATGTTGGCGGTGTTGTAAAGACATTTCCTCATGCAAAGGTCTATCGTATATAATTGTGTATAGTACTAGTTTTCTGATCAGGTTTTATGCAAAATTCGGACCTCGCACGAGATTTTTTTTTTTTTTTTTGTTGAAAAGGTTAAAAAATCATGCATTTTCGGTGACAGGTTGCACTATACACGGGTATTTTTTAAAAATTTATAAAGAAAATATTCAGGAGATGCACTATGCATATATATATATATATATATATATAGAGAGAGAGAGAGAGACATCTATATGCGGTACGCAACGTAGATTCGCAGAAAGATGGAAATCTTCATGAACCAAAGTGTGATGGTTTTTCCATGATATTTGAATGATGTACATTAGACTTGAGAACTAAGATGATAAATCCTTTTCAATAAGAGTAAGGTGAGAGAAGCAAAGAAGACAGATTAAAAAAGTAAAATAAACGAGGCAAAGAAGCTCCTCCAAGGTGGTTACACGTAGACCCATTCAAGAGTTGAATAAAACGGGTGCAGGACGATTTATCGCTGCCAACTCAACACCGCCGACTCAAATTCATGACAATTCAACACCAGTAAAAACTCACCACCTACTCAACGCCTTGCAGACACTGACATTTTTTTTTGAATATTTATTGAAATTATTAATGTCCGAAATTTAAATTTACATTTTAAAACCGAATAAAATAATTTTAGGATGGATCATTTTTAAATACATTATTTTTATTTTTGGTTTCTTTTGCAGATTACTGACATTTTTTATCATGCTGTCCTCATATACCTTTTCAATTTAAAAAAGACGAATGCTTCGTTTAACTGATCAAAATCCGGCGAACATTTTTTGTCATATTTCAAAAATCGTAATAAACCCCATATTTCACCAGACGTCAAAGCAAGAACTTCTGTGGATGGAATTCTGGTTTTGATGTTTAGACTGGTTTCATTTTGTTTTTTATCACTGGCCAAACGCATTTGTGTTGACATGCAAAAAACTTTTCATCACCTTAAAAACAAAACGATTTAAAAATTGTATGTTCACATTTTTCTTAAAATACTGCTTTGGATGGTGAAACACTGTATTCAGTTCTCAAGCGAAAGCTTACGATGAACCAAAATTCATCTTTGCCTTTTCCCAATAAAAATCAGAAATATATGTTGTAACGACACGGTTTCGGTAAAGAAAAGTTGTCCTTTCCTACAAAAGTTTTAGTACTATTTAACTTTAGTTCTACATTTATTCGTTGATTCATAATTCACAGCTTTAAATACGTAATTAGTTTTCGATTTCATTAATATTGAGATAAAAGAATTCGATTTATTATTCTTAAACGAGTATAAGACAAGCATCTGTCTTCTCCAATCTTTTTTTCTGAAGAAACTAAGAGAATTAGAAGTCCAACCGGAATTCATTATTGACGATTCTACAATTTTAACATATGATAATACAGCGTTGATGTCAGACATAGAAAGAAACTACAATAACCCTACAGAAATGTATTGAAGGAAAGCGAGAAGAAAGGACGCCAAACATAAATTGTCTTGACAATATATGATTTCAGCAAAAGGAATGATAATTGGCTGAACCGAGTTGCAAATTGGAATAACCAAAATCAAAGAAATAGAAAATTTAAATATTTAGAAGTAAAGATTTAACACCGAAATCCGGATGCACATTGGAAATAAATCTTACTAAATCAATATGCCTTTTAAAAGATAAGCAAAATATTAAGAAACAAGAAAATTTCATTAGAAACAAAGAAAATAGTACTAAAACTGTGACATATTATTATTCGTCTTCCTCTGTGGCAGTGAATGCTGGACAATCACCTCACACGATGAAGAAGAATGTTGAAACAACCGTGGATGCTGTTCTACAAAATGATGCCATGGTCTAAACATGTGAGCAACGAAAAGCATTAGAGAAAATGAAAACAAAATGGACACTTACCAACATTTCAGACACAGTTGAAATTTCTAGGGCACATAATGAGGAAATGGGCTTGGAAAATTTGATACTCACAGGACAGAATGACGGCAAAGTGTAAGAGATAAAAACAACGCATAACCCACCAAACAAGTTTTAGAAAAAATGAAAACAAAAGGACACTTATATTTAACATCAGGAAGAGACAAAATTAAAATTTCTAGGGCACATAATGAGGAAAGAGGGATTGGAAAATTTGATACTCACATGACAGACTGAAGGCAAAGAGAGATAGATCGGAAAATAATGCATAACCTACCGAGCAACTTTTAGAGAAAAATGAGACAAAAAAGGACACTTATAATTAATATCAGGAAGAGAGAATTGAAATTTCTGGGCACATAATGAGGAAAGAGGGCTTGGAAAATTTGATACTCACAGGACAGATTGAAGACAAAAGAGGAATAGAGGAAAACAACGCATAACCTACCTAGCAAATTTTAGAGAAAAAGGACACTTATACTTCCATCAGAAAGAGTCAGTTGACATTTCAAGGGCACATAATGAAAAATGGAAATGGGCTTGGAAAATTTGACACCCACAGGACATTTTAAAAAGCGAGACTGACAGAGGAAAAACAGCACATGACCTACATAGCGAGCTTATGCAAATGCATTACAGAACAAGTTTTATGAGAGATAGCAAAAAGCCAAAATTTACTAAGCACTACAAAGTTTAAAATTATGAAGAACTATGGTCGCTGATGTCCAGAAGGGACATCGGACATAAAATGAATTAGTAGTAGTAGTAGTATTAGAAGAAAAAGAAGAAGGAGAATATCTACATCCTTAAGCTGTGATAATAGATTTGATTGCTGACGTATTCAGACGTATGATGTATTTATAATTATATTAAAATTATAACGCATAACTACTTAAATAACATCTGTATAAAATAATTTTGAATATTGAGCTTAGTTGGCGGAATTGTGATGAGAAACCTCCTAGACTTGGGAACTGAAAAGAAAGCTTTCGATTGCTCTAAACTCTGAGCTAAATTCAACATTTCAGTTAAACAAAGAAAGAACAATTGTTATTCATCCTTAAAAGAATAGTACACGAAAACAGATGAAAACTTTTCACCTGTAAAAATTATCTTATAAAAAAATCATTCGTATCTCTGTTTGTTCAAACAGGTCTATGATTAAAAACGTTTTCATATAACAATAAAAATCTCTAAAATATTAACTTTTGACTCTGTTACAAGATACTCTTTTGGATACTAATTTCACTTAATGAAAATGAGCGTGTCGATAAACCATTCGCCAACAGTGTAAGATTTAAACAATCTTGTTCTACAAATTTCATCTTCTCAAAAGCTGTCAATATTGCTGAAAGGATAGTTATTATTATTTGTGTTGGCTGGAGAATCTTTCATCATTAGGCTTGTCAAACACGAGACAATAAAACCACTCAAGTTCAGGAATACTACTTGGATGTCAGCGTGGCTCCGAAGACATGTTGTTAAGGACAAGTTGTGTGTGTTTACATCTTCGCTTTCTGTTGAATGCTAAAGAAGGACAAGTAAAAGGCCAGATATTAGAAAATGACCTGGCTCCTGCCCAAAGATCAATGGTCTCCAGTAAAGTCGTTATTTTGGTCACTTGCCCGAAGTTGATGTCTTTGCCAGGTTGAAATCTAAAGTCTTGACCAGAACCGGTTCTTATTGGTTTAGCAATGAATTAATCAATGTAGTACTTGGTTTTTGTCACATAGGAAATCGCATCTAGGACTTTTTAATTTTTCAAAATGTTATATGTTGTCTCCTCATTTGAGATGGGAGAATGCGCTCGATCCCGGAGATTCCCACCATGTGGCAGCACCTTCCGCATTGCAAATCTAATCAGGAAACATCGGTGTAATTTTCTCGCCAGTGTGACATTAGTCGCGGGGATTGGGGATTTTTAAAGATTTGTCCCATATGCATATATAAGCATCGCACGTAAAACAGAACTTGTGTCACATCCTGTCTTAGTAGGAAGGTCAAGTAAATATATTCTCGGCCTTTTATGTTAGGTAAATACGTGATATCTGTTCACCTTATAATTAATGGAAAATAAGTCCCCAAATTAAAAATGACATTGTTTTCACATTTTACCGTTGTAATTTCGGTAAATATAATCGCTTTTTTGCTCTTCAGGTCGTGATCAATGTCTGTTTCCAAAGGGAGGTGGGCTTGGTCCCGGTATTCTTTCATTCTTGTAAATCAACACAACCTTCTTCTTTGCACTAAAAATATCGTTATTCAAGTCGCATGGATTGGGCAATTTTTTATGGGTCGATGGTCAGCCTTACTTTAAATATAACCTTGTGCCACATGTGCTAACCTAATGGGCAAATTGGTAAATACCATCGTTTCTCAGCCTTCGTACTGAGATCAAAGCGTTCTTATCTCTTCCATTTAATCCCATGGATTCCAAAATTTTCTCATTACACTAAAGATGGAAGCTTGGTAGATAACGACAACAGCGTGAAAATGGTCACATAGAATCATAATAATTTTGTTCTTGGTCCGTATGTACGCGTATAGGAACCCAATATTAAACTGAAAATGAAGGAGTTGGTAAATAGCTATCACATCGATGAGTATTAGGAATGCGTCAAAAAAAGCAACGCTTTAGCATCGAAGTTCTCACGATTTCCCTAACCGGATAAATTAAAAGCGTTTATGGTTTGGGTTTCAAAGTGAGAAAAAAAGATATTATCCTATGACCAGTCATGGATTTGAAAAATATTCAATATTTATTTGAAAATAATAATTACAATAAGATTTAGCATTTTGCAAAGCGTAATTAAACAAGAGGCAGAAGACTAAAAGTATTATAAGGTTTCATTTGAAGTTATATTGATTCTCGTCAATAATGATTCAATTAATTGAAATATAAAAATTTGATTCCAAATCAGGCTAAAAACATCTCTTTCAATAATGCATTGTTACACGCATATATCAGTTAATGACCCATGACATCAGTTCAAGCCATTACCCATGAGATTGTAGACGGGCCATACTGAAATAAAAATTCATGCTACTTCTTAGGGTAATGGAAATTACTTGTCGGCGGCCGTCTCCTCTCCAAGCAACATGCGATAGGTTGTGTTAATAATTCCACCAAAAACAATAAGAAGTAATCACTTAGCCCCTTATAAATATCTACATTCAAATGCGAGTTGACGGACTAAGAAATTTCTTGTACCTTCTCGGTTTTATTGTAAGATTAGTTGAAGAATTGATTATAAATTCGTTCATAATTAATAAATTATTTGCAGAGAATGAACATAAAATTAAAAATCTTTAGACATAGTGAAAAGGTAAAACAACTGAATTTGTGGGGACATCCCGATTTCATCAAAGGGACATGTTGGAAAGATGAGAAACGGAAATCAGATTTGTAATTGTTTTTCTATTATTATTATTATTGTCATCATCATATTTCTATGGTCATACTAACTACCAAGTCTTCAGGAAGACCTGAGGTAGGCAGTGGTATCTTTATAATTTCATGGTTTCTTTTTCTAACTCCTATAACATTACTAGCGTTACATAGAAAAAACTTCTTCTTAGTCTTTTCTTATACTTATCAAAATACATTTTGTATTTCTCTTAAGCTAGGATTTCCAGGGATTTGTTATTATTATTTTCTTTGATTTCTGGCGTTTACACATTTCTTTCCGGGTCCCGCCCAGGGACCTAAGGTTAGAAATGGCATCATGACACTTTCCACTGACAAAAAAAAAAAAAAAAAATTACATAGATAAAGCCCTTCGTAAGGTGTGGGCTGTACTTGTCAGAACAATTTTTTGTATCTCCTTGAGGCATGGACTTCCAGGAATCCCTTCAATTAGTCTACTGGAATCTTTTCCAACCAGTCCTAGGGCTCCAACTACAACAGGGATTGTTGATGTTCCCATATGCCACATTTTCGAGATTTCTATTTCAAGGTCCTTGTATTTTGACAACTTTTTTGAATATCTTCAAAGATACATTGCAGTCAGCAGGGACTGCCATATCAATAAGGAGGCACCGTTTTTGTTTGTGGTCTTTAATAACAATATCTGGGCGGTTGGCCTTGATTGTTCTGTCAGTGTGTATTGTGTAGTCCCATAGAATTGTAACAGGTCCTATCTCCGTAACCGGGTCTGGGTGGTGTTCATACCAGTTTCTTTCAGTTTTCTTCCCGTAGAAGTTGCAGATTTTCCAGTGCAGATATTGGCCCACTCTGTCATGTCGGGTTTTATATTCAGTGGGTGCCAACACCGTACAACCTGATACAAGATGATCAATCGTTTCTGGATATTTATCACAGAATCTGCATTTTTGGCTGACACAATATTTTAGTATATGTGCTTGATAATTTTAGTTATTAGAGCTTTTTATTTTGACAGCAAGGATAAAACCTTCAGTTTATCTGTTCATTTCTGCTGGACTTAATGAATTTTCTTAAGTATATGGGATGATCCCAATTTTGTCTAACTATCATTATGTTTGGTAAATATTAGAGTATTGGACATGAAAAAATCGTTTCATTTCCTTTTCTCGCATTTATCCAGAGCTCTTTTTTCTATTATTTTTTTTTCATACAGTTTTTTCATTCCTTATTATTTCTGCAAATTTTCCAAACATATTTTGAAATTCTGTTGGCGAGGGGAAAATTTCTCGATAATTTTCATAAAGTTTTTCTATCTGATGATACTAAGACATTTCAATCCAGTTTCTGTAGTTTCTTGAATTTTTTTTCTTTTAAGATAATATTTTTAGGTCTATTTGTTTTATTTCACCCTCAGTTTGAATTGGTCCCCAGGAGGATAGATAAAATCGTTATTTGGGGTAACTCTGTCTGGTTGGTGGATCATTTTTGTCTCTCAGCAGGTTTTGATTTGTTATTGCTTCTTGCATATCTTCGAGTGTTCATATGTCGTTATTTATTTTGTCTTTGGGTGTATTTGTTTATTCGAGTTCCAGATAAAAAGACAATATTTCGATAGTTTAATCATATTTTATATAAATCTGTTTTTTTTCAGTCCCATCCTTTTATGTGACAGTGATTTATTTAAAAAACTGTTCCCCCAGTCCTGAAGCTCCAAAATTACGCCTTCTGTCTCAGTTTTCAGCCCCCAATTCCTTACCTAAATGTGTTTTCTGTTGAGCCCAATCTGCCACAAAAGGGACTTCAGCAATTTTTTGTCCTCATTTCGTTTTTTTACCATTTTTGTTATCATTTGTCCATGATTGTTTTTCAGTTTTTTTAAAATGGCGTTTACAATTCACTTGTTTTATGTTGGTAGGGTTTCAAAAATAAAAAATGGTTCATTAAAAGAATGTCATTAAATCTTTTTTCATATATATTTGTGTTTTATATGTTTGTATATAGAGGAGATGATTGGTTTTTAAAAATGTTGTTTTTGTCCGATTGTTGTTAAATTTGTTCTTCCATTCAGTTTGAATTTTTTCAGTCTCATAAAGCTCTGTACATATTTTTGTCTCAAAAATCTATGATTTCGAACGTCTATAAAAAGTCATTTTTAAAGTTTTTTTAAAACTTAAATTGAATATTTTTAATAAATCGATTTCCATTTAATAAATTTTATATATAAAATTTTAAGGTGAGCAAGTCTTATATTTTATTGAATTTTTTAATTCACTTTTTTCATTTTTAAACAACCGTTCATTAATATTTCCCCAAGGTTCTTTATCTTCATAATAGAATGATGTTTTCCGTTTTTTAATTTTTATTATATTTTCGTATGTAAAATCCATAAATTTTAAAAAATCTTGTTGATATCAAACATTATTCGTTATTTGGTTAGTTTTAATGACTTTTTTCAAATTTGATTCATTGTCGATTATAAACCCATCCTAATGTCTTTTGTTGAAAATTTTGACAATGGTGAATTAGTTTTTTTTTTTTTTTTTTTTCAAAAATTTTATGGTTTTCAATCTTGGAAATTGTATTGAATTGATCATCAATATAAGAATACAAAAATTAAAACTCGACATTCTGTAAAAAAAAAAAGCAAGAAAATATTTTTTTCAGTATCTTAAAAAAAATGAATCATTGTAACGCAAGGTAAAATTGTAAAAAATGACAATCCATGAAAAATCAGAATACCTCGCATTTGATGTTATAATATGTAATGATGTTAATGAAAAAAAATGTATGGTTTAACGAGCAATTCAGTTTTTTTCCTGTTTTAAACCTTTCTTTATAATTATTTGACCGCTGGGTGGCAATTCCCATTTTAGGCCTTTCTCTATCCAACATTATTGCATACATTGTCGGATGTCTTTAAATCCATTTTATCGATAAGTCTTTTTTCTTTTTTTCTTCTTTCAATATTGTTTTATTGATAATTAATGTAATCATTTAAGGTATAATTTATCCTTTCTGTTCTATTAGGAATAAATTGTTTTCTTAAAAAAGTTGTATGTTATCTCTGTCGATTATGATAGACATGAAACATTTTGTACATAAAATCGCAGGCAATTGATGGGTCTATAGTTCTTCATTTTGCGTCTCATCTCTTTTTTGAAACAAAATTAGTTATAACCACAATAAATCATTTACGTTTATTCTCGGTTTATGATTATATGAAATGCATTTTAATTTAAAAATTTTTAATTATTTTTATTATAATCAAATATATTTAAAAATCTCTATTTTTTTCTAGAATTCCAGTTTTGGTTTTTTAATAATATATAGATATTTTTTCAGTGATATTATATATATATCCATATTTATATATATATATATATATATATATATTCCTGTTGTTGCTTATCCATCTAGCTATTTAATAAATATATTTATAATATTATATATTATATTATCTTTAAATTCATCGACTTCCTGGATATTAAAAAGAAAATTTAATCCCTTTTTATTTTTTTTATCAAAAAATATATATAGATTCTATATATCTATTGTTTTTAAAGATCGTGTTTTTGTCGTTTTTTTTTTTTTAAATGCAGTTTTTTTTTTATAACGTTATTGAAAAACATACTGTTTTTTAATAATTTAGACCCAAAGTATTTAAAAAATAACATATATATATATATGCCAAATTTGTGTGTGTTATATTTTCATCAAATCATTTAAAAATAAAAATAACAAAAATAAAACTTTATGTGAACATATGAATTTGATTGTCTTTATGTTTTTGTTTTTTTATTTTTCAATCCTTTTTCTAAAGCAGCATATATCATGTATAATGGATATATATATCCATTCAATTCATCCGATGTCTTTAGATGGAGTTTATCCCTTAACTGTGGATTCAAATGCTTCAGTGTTTTGGTTTTCAAACGAAGTTAAGCGATTTTTCATGATTGGCAAAATTATCCAATGGAAAATGTATAGCAATTAACAATGTTTGCAAAGTCTATTATGTATAAAAATTAATTTTTTAATTTGAATTTTGTTCTTAAATGTTTAAATTCGGTATATATATATTTAAAAAAAATTTTTTAAAACAGTCCTATTTTTTTTCAAAAACTTGTATCCATGTAACATTAGTAATACTAAATTTATTAGCAACAAAGTAGATTAATAGCAATAGTAGTAGTTTAAAATAATAATATGCAGCAAATGGTGGCCTTTTATGAGAAGTGAAAGTATTTTCATCTTATCAATATTTATATAACCCTTCATCTGTTATAAATTTCATTAGCAATAATATATGTATGGTAAAAAAAAAGGATAGTGGCTTTTATTTAACAAAAATTGGAAAAAGAAGTTTATCCATTTTTTTATATCCAAAATATTTATATAAATAAAAATAAAATAAATATATAAGGTTCATGAATTTTCTTCTTTTTTTCCTTACCCCCAGCAATGGGTACATACCAGATACAACCGGGTTCTATAATCTTGAATTTTCTACCTTAGTGAGAAAATGGCAACCTAACAAATAAATGAATTCTTACTCGTTATTTTCAAAAGATACGTTTATCATTATTGTATCACGCATAAACATAAATGATTTGATAAACCCATTTAGTAGTTTTTATTTTTCATTAGAAAAGTTTCAATTATCAGGACAGTATCATTCGACATTTTTAAACTGTATTTTGATTAATTTCCATTCTTGTGTGGTTTTTTTCTATGTTTCCTAAATCATAAATTTTTCATTATCTTTATTTTTTTATTAGTATGTCCTTCTTCATTTGCATTTGGAAACATATTTTGTCGCCATCTAATGGCGTTGAAAATTTAACAAAGTTACTTTTTACCGATCACAATTTTATTCAAATCTTTTAGACTATTAAATACTATTATATTCATATTATTATTTTATGTCCTGTTCCTTTCCTTCTCCATACAATCTTTTTTGTTAGCCATTGTTTGTACATTCCACATATATATAAATGATTGCTTTGTTAAATATTTTGACCAGCGGTTTGTTTTTTACATGCGATCGTGGCCAGTTATTTTATGTTTTGACAAAATGACACATAATCACAGCAATTGAATGTTTTACTGATTAAGTCCTCGGGTAGATGTGTTTTCAGTTCGAATAAAAAAGTTTTTTTCACAATGAAATCGTATTCATTCTTCAAGGTACGTAAATATGTATATATAATGTATTTTCCACATTCAGCAAATGCGCGCGAGTCTCTAAAAAATATATTCCATGGGAAATGATCTTCAGGGAAAAAAACATTTCTGCACAACCGAGTCAAGAAAAGGATCCGAAATACTTTGTGAATGAATGAATATAAAAAAAAATTATTGCCGGTCCCCGTATTCCATCGAAAAAAAAGAAAAGCAATGCCTTTGTCACAGAAAAATTAAAGACAGACTTTCCTAAAACATTTTTTCGATCATATATATATTAATATATATATATATATATATATATATTTATATAAAATATATATATATATATATATATATATATATATATATATATATTTCATGAGATAAGAACGTAAATAATATATAAATTATAACGTTCACCTATTTAATCCAAAAGAGTTCGTCGATACTGATAAAAAAAAAAATTCTGCTTGTAAAAAATTGAAATGTGTATTGCATAATTCCCAAAAAAATTTTGATCTCATCAGTCGAGGTAATCTGAAATGTTTTCTAACAAAGTTTTTTCTTTAAAAAGTGAGTAAATATTTTCCTATATTTTATCTATAAAAAAGTATGTATAAACATAAAATATAATTGACCATGTTTTCGTCTCCTTTGCCTTTGTACAATTGAACCTACCCGTCAAAAAAAAAAATGAAAACGAGGATGAGGTCCATTGTTGAAGCTTGGATAAGCATGGAATAATAATAATACAACACAAAATGTACGTAAACAAAATGTATTGAAACAAGGAAAAGGTACACAATATTTACAGATAGTTTGGGTATATTCTTGAGAAGACTGTTCCTGTAGAATGGGTTGACTTAATCGCATTCGGGCAGAGTCTCTGGATTGGATCTCTTGTTCCTCCCTTCACTCGTCTTCACGGTACCAACCCATATTTATATGGTCGGTACTCCACTATGTAAATTAGGTGGATCGTTTTCCGAATCAAAACTTAAATGCATATATGTCCAGTTTATTACTGTTTTTTTTTTCCCTACACTTGTTAATGTTTTCTTTTTTATGTATTCTTTCATCTGCACATATAAATTACATTAATAATATATGCGGATAAATGAAGACACCGTCGCCAAAAGAAATTCAAAATTTTACGGTTACTAAGACAGATACCATAAATCAAAAAAAAAAAGCTTATCCGAACAATTACCATGAAAGTATTTATAGAAAACACACAGACAAATTTACAGCGGTCGGATAGTGGCTGAAGCCGACCCGCCAGATCAGGACTAATAATATTGCGGATTCTTCTTTTCTAAATGAATCCTAGTAAGAAAATTAGAGGAAATAATCATTTTTATCTAAGCAAACCTTTTGTATCTGTCTTTCTGTTTGAGATGAGGTATTATGTACACAATTTACATTATTCGGACTATTGTCCTCATCTTTGTCACCATATTTATTACAATGTTTCGGACGTTGTACGCGCCGGCCTTCTTCAGGTGGTTGGAATGTCGAACTGAACCCTTTATTTCGCTCACTGTGGTAGACTGTTTTAGTTCCACGTGCCATGTCTAATGGGTGTCAGTTATCTTTTATAAAGAACTACAAATTGATTGTTAAATCTTCACCAGCTCCAATACCGTCGTTAATTTAACTTAAGTAAATGAAAAAGACAAATCGTAAAATTAAGCAGGGAGAGACGATTACTTCTTCTCTGCGCCGTACCCCTCAGGTTTCGAGCTATAATGTATCTTCATAACTTCTCCCTTGTGAAACCGAGGAGAATTTCTTCCTTAGACAAAACACTTTACTACTCACTTCTGCCATCCATTCAAACAAGTTCTTTAGGTATATTCCACGCTGCTTTCCGCTATCTATCTTACCCGCGATTCGATTTGCGAGAATTAAATTTTGGAAGCTCTTCTTCTTCATTATTTGTCCAAGAATCTTAAGCGGTATCTTTCTGTGTCTAAGTGAATGATTTTTGCTACCATTTCCTCTCAGAGTTCCTCGTTGCTTACTCGCACCGTCAGTAGAATGGTCAGCATCATTCTGTAGGACGACATTGATGTTATATGTATTTTCCTCTTCAACTGTGTTGAGATTGTCCCGCATTCACTGCCATACAAGAGGATTGATATCAGATAACAGTTCAGTCTTCTTCTCTTTGCTCTAACGAGATTTCTTTTCTGTTTCTTTGTATTATTCAGGTAAAAATCACCTTACGTCGCTAATTTGTTCCAGGAGAGGCGACTTAAGTCGAAAAACGACATAAGTCGAATTTAATTGTCTCCGAATTTACTTGTCACTAGGCTAAACCACAATTAACAATTCCCAGTTCTGTATTTTTTATAAATGTATTTTTAATAATATATGGTCAATAAGAATCTATTTTAAGCTTACAAACAAATAAATTTTAGTTTTTAATATAGTACAGAAAAAAATCTAAATTTACGAATACATGTGCATACATATTTGTAAATGTAGATGTTTACAATTTAGCGATCTTTATTTTTAATAATATATAGTCAATAAGATTCTATTTTAAGGTTACACGCAAATAAATTTTAGTTTTTAATAAAGTACAGAAAAAAATCTAAATTTACGAATACATGTGCATACACATTTGTAAATGTAGATGTTTACAATTTTGTGATCATTAAGATCAAGAGATGTTTTCATATTTCGTTCTCTAGGCTTCATGGACTCTTTATTTGTGAATGTGGTTTGCACCTAAGACATTGTAAAATGAAATGATTTTGTAAGGTTAAATAACGAATGAAGTTATTAAAAGTATTTTGCGATAGTAGAAAATAAACTAATTTATGTTAAATTTACCATTCAGTTTGTTTTTTTACATTGCGGACATAGATGGCTGTGGATCGTCAACATCATATGTTTTCATATTTCGTTCTTTAAGTTTTATGATGATTATACTAACATTTACTGTAAATGTACATATTTTAATATGATTATCTTTACTTTTATTCTCATTTATTGTACAGTAACGTGATTTTATGTGCTTTTAACACTTTTCTAGTGATATTACGACTTCAGTATTTGTGGCGGACAGACGTAAAATCGGATAAAATGACTTACATTTTATTTTTACATATATATTTTTTTTAAAAAACGACGTATAATTGAGAACAACTTAACTCGAATCGACGTAACCCGAGGTATTTACCGTTTAGAATGCATCTTTCTCCAATACAATGCTCGTTCGGATTTCGGTGTCGTATTTTCCGTCCTCTGTTAAATCACTTCCTACATATTTAAACTTCTGTATTTGTTTGATGTTGAAGACTTCAAATCGAAATTCGCGTCTTGGGCTTTTCCCCCCATTTCTGGCAACCATACTGTTTTTTTTTTTCTTACAGTCAATGACTAGTCCTTTTTTTCTCAGTCTTCTTTACTACATTGGGTAGGAATTACTGTCGCCTCCTTTCTATGCTTAAAATCAACGCTGTGTCATTTGCGTATATGATATTGTTGAGATTACTCCCACCGATAAGAAATTCTGTTAGTCTCTCCAACTTCCTTAGGACAGCCTCACTGTAAAGGTTGAATTAATCTGGAGAGAGGAAACATCCTTGTCTTACGCCACTTTAGATTTTTGTCTATCTGCTCAGTTCATCTTCTGCGTTGTGGTGTAATGAATATTTGCTCGGAATGAGAACTAGGAGAGCCGAGTTCAATTTTCAGCCGAGTTCGTTAGATTCATTTACGTACAAATATCTTTTGGAAAGTTATGAATGTATCTCTTCTACAGATATGTGTTGAATAGCAGGAGAGATTTGGTTCTTTAGCCTTAATTGACAACTAGTCTACCGGAGAAAGAAATGAAAACTTACTGCAGGAAAAATTCTTCTGTCTCGTTAGTCATGTATCGAAAGATACATAATAGCCCAAGTATGTATCAAGAATCGCCCAAGCGTGGAACTTAACATGCTGACTGAGTATTAGAATTTTTTTTAAATCGATCTAAGTTTCCGAAATATTAAAATCGGTAACCGTGCTGTAACTTGTCGCATTCTCTGCGAAATCTATAAAATATAAGTGTACATTCTTTGTAGTTATCTCTTCGATAAATGTCTAATAATAAAAATCGAATTTGTTGTTCACTGACAGTGCTGCGATGTTCTTCTGCTTTGTGCTCTATTCATTACGATTCGGATCATTTGTTTGTTTATGTCTCTTATTAAGCTTACTCTCCGATGGAGCTCGTATTCATTTGAACCTGTTAGGTTAATGCTACGATGATGGATCTACTGAGGTCCTCCGATGTGTCAGCACTGTCGTTCATTGTGATCTCGTCGATGCCGAAAATGACTTAGGTTGAGAACATTTCTATTACGATCCCATCTGGTGCTGCCGCTTTGTTCCTCTCCATCTTATCTAGTGCTAATTTTACTTCCGACTATAATATTCCCATGGTTTTTGTGCTTTATATTTTGTCTCTATCTCTCTTACATGAAAATAATTCTCTAACGTATTCGTTCTAACTTCGATGTGACTAAATATATGATTTTATACTATAACCAAGGCTTCTACAAATTCTGCTAGTCTTGTTGCATTGGAATACCTTTATTGTCTATTTATTGGAGCCAAAAGTAACAACAAATTAGTCATTTAAGAAACTTAGGCATGGTGGAGTAATGAATAGCGTCTCGGATTGTGGAATTAGAGAGTCGTGTTCGAATTCCATTACATTCACTTATGTACTAAAGTTATGAATACACTTTTTCTTCCCCCCCCCTAGTTAGGACGGAACCCAGAACAGACTAGGTTCTTCCGCAAAAAAAAAAAATTGCAACCTAAAAAAATCTACCTCGTCCGTCATGTATCGAAATGTACATGATCGCCTAAGCGTGCATCTCGCATGGCACATAACATAATACATAAGAATTTAAGCAAAGCAAGTGCCTGTCAAAAAGTTACTCTTCACTGCTCTGTCATGAAGATTTAACTTTTCGTGTAGGGTAACATAACTTCGTCTCAGATGGCAAATATAGCCTAATTAAAATACTTGCATCTTACTGAATATTACACGACACATTTCTATGTTACTTGTTTATAAGCAACAGTAGTAAAAAGAAATTAAATGTTAAGCAACCCCAGAACTGATATGTGTGGCGTAGGCAACTCAGAAAAGAAAAAATTAATATTATACTGAAAGTCATACATAAGTTATTTGGCATTGTGTGCAAGTCTTTTTTTCCAATTCTACTACTTGAGTTATATAGAAATATGTTTATTTCTATTTTTTAGATGTAAAAATAACAACTGAACAACTGGGATGCTAATGCTTGCACCAAATTCGCAACACAAGTACTGGTTAAAATTCAAAGTTGTTTATTAAAAATAATTCGTTTTTGAGATTGGAGTAAACCAATATAAGAGTTTAAATTCTTTTCTTGAAAATTATTACTATTAAAAAATATATGCTGAATTTTTTTTACTAGGTTTCATTGCCAAAACAAGAGATACGCTAGAAAATAGGCAACTGTGTCTGTTACGTCAGAGTCTACTTAGAAAAAAACTGAGGATAGATAAGACTGGAACGCGTCAGAGCACGTGTTAACCACAGCTGTTAAGTTGCACTCAATCGCAACGAAGTTAAGTTTAACTCATTAGCAAGTCTACAACAGACATTACATCAGACACTCATGGAAACAGTTTATTTTAGACTACCGTCATTTAAAAATTGACATGGTAAATGTATCTTGCTCTGATAGACTTGACCTACTACATAGTCGTGGAGGTATTTCGCAGTGGAAGCTTGTATTTGTATTACTAAATCGGTCCTAAAATAGGTTCGACGTACAAAATGTTAGGAACTTGATATAATAGTTATTACGTAGAGTAATCTTGTTGTGGTCGCTGACTACTTTCGTATTCAACTAACTGTCGACTACTGTCCTCCGACATCGACTAGTATTTAGTCACACACCCCACCACGAGGGTATCATGTGACACAAGGCCGGTTTAATGTGGGATCTCCGAGGCCGTGGGCTCTGCCAAAAATATACCCTTTGAACCCGTATAAACGATTTCAGGGTCGGTTTACCTCCCTGAACAAGTCTCCGCCCTTCTGCGTAGCCTCGTTCGGGTTCCTCCCCGCCCGAAGGCAGAGAGTTCAACCGTTCAGACGGTCGTCCGACAAAGACTAGTATTTAGTCACCCCACCACGAATGTATCATGTGGCACAAGGCCGGTTTAATGTGGGATCTCCGAGCCTGTGGGCTCGGCCAAAAATATACCCTTTGAACCCATATAAACTGGTTCAGGGTCGATTTATCTCCCCGAAAGAGACTCCACCCTTTGGCGTAGACTCATTCGGGTTCCTTCCCACAAGGAGGCAGAGACTTCAACCATTCAGCCGGTCGTCCGACATCGACTAGTATTTAGTCACATCCCCCCACGAGGGTATCATGTGGCTAAAGGCCAGTTTAACGTGGAATCTCCGAGCCCGTGGGCTCGGCCAAAAATATACCCTTTGAACCCGTATAAACGGGTTCAGGGTCGGTTTACCTCCCCGAACTAGACTCCGCCCCTCGGCGTAGCCTCGTTCGGGTTCCTCCCCGCCCGAAGGCAGAGAGTTCAACCGTTCAGCCGGTTGTCCGACATCGACTGACAGTATTCAGTCTCCCCCCCCCCACTGGGGCAAAATGTGACACAAGGTCGGTTATTTATTGTGGGTTTCCCGAGCCCGTGGTCTCGGCCAAAAATAAGCCCGTTTGAACGCGTATAAACGGGTTCAGGGCCGGTATATATTTATATCGCCGAACGAGACTCCGCCCCTCGGCGTAGCCTCGTTCGGGTTCCTCCCCGCCCGAAGGCAGAGAGAGTTCAACCGTTCAGCCGGTCGTCCGACATCGACTGACCGTCATTTCTCTTACTACTCCTACTTATATTAGGTGGGATAGTCTATTAACTATAGAATAGGTGCGTTTCACCATAACATACATATATCGAACATTGACGCATTGAAATGCTCAGCATATCCAAACCTGGTGAACCTGATATTAGAAATACATCCTCCGACGAGTTACAACCTAAGATGTCTATAATTTACACATTAATTTATTTATCTAATACCAATGTATAGTCGGCGATATTCATGAATGTCAGTCGGATCTCATTTCAGCTTTGATGTTTCTTTATATATTTGTAAGAGAAAAGATAGCCAAATAACTTTGGCGTTTTATTTTATGTTTTATCCAAAAATGTCAATGAATATTATCAAAAGAATTTTTTTCTACATGAAGGAATATTTTTCCCTAAGTGTAAATGTCGGCTCTACTGTGCGAATTATTTACATCATTAATAAGTGAAAAAATATTAATAAAACTCAATTATGAAATGATAATCAAAAAGGTACTTGTGTTTATATTACTTTGAAAGAGATAATCGTATTTGATGACACGATATCTTCAGATAAAAACTTTATTTGAACACTTGCATGATAAAAAATAAATATCAAATATTTAATAATTTCAAAATGGCTATCCAATATCTATACAACACAAAACAGTAGGTTTATATTTTTTACTTTCACACGTAATATTCATGTCCACCACAAATTTACTGTTTAGTATATACTGCAAACAAAGAAAACGTACAAATATCTGTCTATGAAAAATTTCTCACATTATTAAAGGAACAAATTATTTAAAAATATTTGTCGGACCTTATTGATTTCATAATGTGAGAAATTTTTCATATTTTTCGACATGGAAAACAAAAACATACACACAGATATAGTCAGAATGAATACGTAAATATAAAAATGTCTTAATATATATGAAATGGACAAAGTTCGACAATTATTTTAAGACACGTTTTTATGTTTATACGTTTTTTTATAGATACAAATATTTAAGTAAATGCTCTGTTTTATAATAAACAGTATTAACGACATTTACTGGCATGAATTTTCATCGAAAATAGACGTCCTACGAAATGAATCCAACCTGCAACCTATACGGAACCGTCATATAGCCTGACGTGCTCTACCGATTGAGCCATAGAGGAGCGTTTCGGTTAGCAAGGTCTATTTTACTGTTTTTAAACTACAATTTTCTCTCGTACATTCATATCTGTTCGATGCGTATACAAATGTAAGCAAATGGCGTTACACATTATAAATTGGACAAAGTCCGACAATATTCTCGTTGATTTTTATTTAATTATTTCAATTTTTAGATACAAATATTTAAGTAAATGCTCTGTTTATAAAAAAAATGAAACAAAAACAGGGATGAAGATACAGGTTTCGATTCCCCCTGTCGTAGGACGTTTACTATAAAGCTATTAAAATTTCTCGGACATTTTTTCCGGTAAATGTCATTAATATTGTTTAAACATAAACAAAGCATTTATCGAAAATATTTTAGGATGGAATCATATAAAGAAAAAATGTCTAAATATACAAAAATCATTTTGGAAGTATTTTTCGCAGATTTCAGTTCATCAATGCGGATAGATATCCAATTGCATTCAATTCAAAATTTGATATATAAATTTACGGGTCAAATTTGAAATCATCGGATGAAAACGAGAGTTTCTTCCCTTTAGCTATCCGTTAACACGTCAGAAAGAAATAAAATTCTACATTATTTTTTTTACAAATGATGAACAAACGCCACAAAGACAAGTT
>CAHIKZ030001361.1:102500-220000 GCA_903632075.3 Acanthosepion pharaonis | reverse complement strand
AAGAAGGTTTTATGGATTTTTTTTTTTTTAAGAACAATCAAACACTTGGAAAGGGCATTCTGTGAAAAAGATGAGAGCTAACGTATATGTTCGAATGATGAATTCTTTTTTTGTACCAGTTTTTACATTTTGGTATTGGTTTGTTTATTCAAATCAAGGCAAATGCAACCAGGTTTTCCGGAAATCGTCGGAACCTTCTTACATTTATATATATATAACTATATATATATATAATATAAATATATATATATAAATATATATATATGAAAAAAAATACAGAAAAAAAACAAAATTCTGAATATGCATTATTAATGTTAAAATAAAGTCGACGTCGGACGTTTCGGTCTATTTAAGACCATCTTCATGGACATTTTCATTTAAACATAATTAACATTATAACTTATAACAATTTAACACAAAAAGACGATGGACATAAGAGCCCAACTAATTCAAACAGATAACTGAAATTTTATACAGATCAGCGTTCTGTTTAAATATGATCACGTAGTCGTCTCGTGGGCGATGTTGTTAAGACGTATTCGAAGATGATTTCCAAAAAAAAAAAAATATCAAAAAGTCGATTGAAAAATTTTTATAAAAAGTTAAAGAAATCTCTTCCGTTGATGTTGGAATACGTAGTGAAACAATTGGTTCTTATATCTTCAACAAGCTTGAAAAATCCTTCCCGTTACAATGCAAATCCAAAAATTCCGGATTTCAAAAACGATGCAACAGTTCTAAAATTCTACTGAAAATACAAACCTGAATTTACTTTATAACGTGGAAGATTTCAAGCTTGGACGAGAATAATAGATCAAGTAATGAATGGAATTTTTATCGAACTGTTTTTTAGAACTGTTGCATCGTTTTTGAACGCTGATCTGTATAAAATTTCAGTTATCTCTTTGAATTAGTTGGGTTCTTATGTCCATCGTCTTTTGTGTTAAATTGTTATAAGTTATAATGTTAATTATGTTTAAATGAAAATGTCCATGAAGATGGTCTTAAATAGACCGAAACGTCCGACGTCGACTTTATTTTAACATTAATAATGCATATTCAGAATTTTGTTTTTTTTATTTTTTTTTCTATATATATATATATATATATATATATATATATATATATATATATATATATATATATATATATATATATAAAAGTTATATTTATTAAATGGAAGATACTTAAGTCTGCCTGATTTTTTTTATTTTCGAATACATTAATTTAAATGAAATCTGTGGTTAACCAATTTTATTTTTTATATCGACATGATTCGATTCCGATATGTTTTAGCCCTATTATATACATATATGAACGTGAAACAGACAGTGACAAAATAGTGTTGATTACTTTAAACTTACACTTTAGAAAAAAACATTGTATTGTCACTATTGTATATTTTTTATATATAAATTTGGGATATTTTTAACTTATATATATATTTGTAATTTAAAAATTATTACAATATAATTTTAACAACAATATATTCTCACCGTGCGCTATATATATTGTTTCAAAAATGTATGTAGAATAATAAATTGAAAAGTCATGAAGGACAGCAAAGCTAAAATGTATTCGACTAAAAATATGCATATGTTCCTCAAATTTTCTTTTACAATTTTGAGTTTGATGTACATATTCAATGTCTGACAAAAAATTGATATTTCAGTTTTTATAAGTGCCTGATATTTCTTCATAACATGACATTGAGTTGGTTTTATATATATATATATATATATATATATATATAAAAATACATATATGGATAAATTGTCGTCTAAATCACGTAAAATATGAAAAAAAAACTGACATCTCATTTTTTTTGTTTAAAAATATCACACATTTGTAAACATTTATTCAAATATACGGCTGTTAACGCGTTATAGACACACACACACACACACACACACACACACACATTTTATATATATATATATATATATATATATATATATATATATATATAGGTATATCAGTTTAATTAGAAAACAGACAATCTTATTTACCATTGATTATATTTTATTTCCAAATAAGGCGGTCTTTTCCTGGTTCCTCAGATCATATTTTCAGGCATAAAAATGTATATTTTTTAATTTACATATTATTTTTATACACTTATGAGGGCTAAGTTTTAAGTTGTTGTAACGTGATAGAGGAGGAAGAGTATGACAGATATGGTCGAAATTAGAGAAGGAAGGGAGAGATAGGTATTATTTTAAATCTATTTTTATTTAAATACTTAATACTAAGCCAGGTGGGTAAGGACTAGACATTGACCTAAATAATAGGTCATCTCCCAGTAAACGAGACAAAGAGAAAAACGAGAAGAAAAAGATATGTGAAAGCAGGGGTGTGGGGGGGAAAGAAAAGGAAGAATAAATTAACATATATAGGCATATTGCGGTTAATTTAAAAAAAAAGCAGTTTGATATATGTCTCAGTTAACGTTTCACATTAATTTAAAAATTTAAAAAAATATCAACAAAATAAAATAGGAAAAAATTTAATGTGATTGTAAGATAAACAAAAAATATTAATATTAATAATAACAACTAAGGAGTAAAATATTAATAATTAAAATCTAAAATTTCAGATTTTAAATCTTAAATTCATAATTTAAAATTAAATGTTAAAATAACTAAAATAAATTTTAATAGTATCGAAACAAATATGAAGTAATGTTGAAAATATATAGAAACAATATATAATATCGACAAGCATTTCGAAATGAAACAAGATTTAAAAGTAATAATATTATTTTTATGATATAATAATAATAATGATAATAATAATAATAATAATAACAATGAGAGAAATAACGTTAGTGTCATAATGATGAAACGGTAATATTAGATCTGTTATAACAGATTTAACCATATATATTCTTGCATATATGTACATATAAACACACACACACATACAAATACCTACACAAACATATAGTTATATATACATACATATACACATGCATATACACGCACACACACACACACACATATATATATATATATATATATATATACATACAGACACATATATACATACATACACACGTACAGTCACATACACACCTATATGCACACACACACACACACATCTATATATATATATATATATATATATATATGTGTGTGTGTGTATATTGATAAATGTAAATACAATCAATTAAATTGCCCATATATGTGTATAAATAAATAAAGTCATATAATCACCTACAAATGTCAACTCAATTATATGAACACATATCAACAGATATATACCCATATACAAATATCTATACATAACTATATAAACTTCCTTTTTCTATTCTTGGTTTTATTGGACGTACTGTCAGTTGTTTTTTTTTTTGTTTTTTTTTTCAAGTTAGTTACTGTTGGAATTTAATCTTCATGGGGGCTTGATTATAACTAAATTTGCTTTCATTAAATATGTTGCAGCTAGAAGACAGTTTGTTTATTCTGGTTTTGAATGTGTTGGGAATTTAGTTTATATCTGCTCTGGTGTGGTTCGAGTTGACGTTTATGCATATGATTTTTTTTTTTTTGGGAAGGGTTTGAAGGTGTTATTGTAGAGATTAAACGTAACATCTAGGAAACTAAAGATTTTTAATTTGGGTGATATGTCAATTTTAAATCCCCTAAATTTTTTTTTTTTTTTTTAAGCATTTCACCCCAAGCAAGGCGGGAAGCCACTAGGACGCAAGGGGTTACAGAAAATTTAGAGCAAGATCAGATAGGAGTGATAGAAGAAAGGATGATGGGGATAGTGGATAGATCAAGGCAACTGGAGATGTCGATTGACATTACACTTGAATAGCTGGAGATTATAGCTCACAGGGAAACAGGAATAGGGAAGGGAGTTCCACAGGCGAGAGGTGCGAGACATGAAGCTATTAGAGTAGAAGAGACGGCTACATTTAGGAGTTTCGACAGTGAAGGGGTGAGAGCGTGATGCCAGCCTCGTAAGGCGCTGGAACTCATGAGTTCTGGGAACCAGCGAATGCAGCTCCTCGGAGCAATTTCCATGAAAGTATTTGTAGAACAGACAGAGGGAGGCGACGGCGCGTCTGTGAGAAAGTGACTGTAGACGAGACGCCAGGGCAGGGCCAATTACATTGCATATCCGCCTCTGGAGCCTATCAAGAACCCCGAGGCAAACAGAAAGGGCACCAAACCATATATGGCAGCAATACTCCATGCAAGGGCGAATTGTTGATTTGTAGATCTGGAGGATCGACTCCGGGGAGAAAAACTTCCTGGCCTTAATGATTTTTTTCTGTAATTTGGAGGTTAGAGGACCATTGGCATTAGGTATAACAATAGTCCAATTTCTATGTACAGCTCAACATTTTGGGGGTCCAAGAATCTACTTTGAGTATCTGAAAAGTATATACGTACTAAATCTGCTATTTGGGTTTAAGGATATGCTCTTCATACTGAATCTGTTATATATATATATATATATATATATATATATATTCCATAATGGATATGTTTTTCACGTTCTAATGAATGAACGGTCAGCACATTGTCAACCGCTTTCCATTTAAAAGGAAAATGAAAAAAATTACAGTGAAGAAAAAATAACACAAATCTTTATTTAATACTTTACTTATGGTTAACATATCGTTTTGTACCGCTTGTACCCCTGAATATGATCTTGAAAGATCGAACGTACTAGGGAAATGAAAATAAAAGAAATTTAAACATCTATAGCACATTTTCCTCATCCTTTAACATCAATTCACGGAAGGTTATTCGTGAGTAGAAATGGATTTTATTAGAAATAAGAAGATATAATGTCTGTAATTTATTCATACATGCCTAAAAGAGAATTTGCTGCCTAAATAAATGAATTTTAATATATATATATATATATATATATATATATATATATATATATATATATATATATATATATTGATTCCATTTATAAGGCTTAATTATCTTTCAGGTTATTTAAAGCCAGAAAATATTTTGGGGGTATGGTGGATAATAATGTTTTAATGATACAAGTCTTACTAATTAATTCCATAGCTGGGTGGAGCAGTGATGGATACCTACATTCCCCAAGTGTATTGGCATGTGAGAGAAGACAACAAAGCCTACAGCCATTGGAAAAATTATGTAGGCTATGACAAAATGATGTGTTTACGTGCCGAAATGTATTATTGGTGTTCTCAATTTACACATTAAAACATGACATTTTTCTAGTAAAATATATCACTGACATATTAAAAATTATTTACATATTTTACATCCATTCTGTTTAATGTAAACCATTCTTTTAAAATTATTTTAAATTGTATTAACATGCCAACTATTTTTCTCATCTATTTTTTATGTAATATTTCTGCCATTGTACCCTCTGACTTCCATCAAGTGATTGTCGATCCGGGTAACCTACAGTTTAATAATCATTTCATTAATATCCTCTGAAAAAAGTAATCTAGATAACTTGTCCGAAGTCAAGGTAATATATTCCTTGAAATTATTAGATATTTCATATCTACGTTTATCATCCACATAACTTTGTTTCGGTAGATATCGTGAAATCAAATAAGATTATCTCTTTCCAATTAATATAGATACATTACTTTTTAGGATTCTAATTTCATAATTGAATTTTATTATTTATTTATTTTGTTACTTGTCAATAATATAAAAAAAGAAGCTCGCACAATGCTACAAACATTTACTCTCAGAAAAAAAAATCCATCTTGTAGAGAAGACGCCATTTCCCGATAATTTCCACTTCCATCCTATTTCTCTACACTAATCTGTCAACTGTTTTGTCCAGCTGGTAAACTGACCAACGAAAAGTTGGACAAATAGAAGTCTTTTTGAAGAAAAAATCAGTGAAAATCATTCAGTCGGTGTAGTGGATATTTGAATTGCAAATTTAAAAGAAATGTTTAATCTTTATATATTGGGTTGGTGAATAATTTTCAGGCGTTTTAAAAAAATATTATTTAACATACTTAATTCAACATTTGTAAGTGAGTATGATTGCCGACACGCATTTTTATAACGTGAAAATAAAATAATATTTTTATTATAAAAATCTAAACAAAACAGCAATTTTTATTAACAAATAACATGCCTACAGAAACTCAATACCTGCTTTCAGAAATAATTTCCTTTTTATTTGCGTTCGACTAGTTTAATTGTACTTCTGGCCGATGAAACCTTCAGCCTGTTTCGCTATACGTTGTCTCAGTCCATGTCGTTATTCTTATATCGTACATAGTGTGTTCTCTTTGCTTGAGATATTCGATTAATGTATTACTGAAACTGCTCGATAAAGTCCAAAAGCATTTTGGCATCTTTGTGCCTGACGAATTATTTTCCAACCTACATCTTTCTCACAGACGGGACGTCACAAGTCTCTCACTGCTTTATTGCTATTTCCATGGAGAGTATTCAGAAGAACTACACTTTTTATTTCCACCTGTCCTATATTTGATGGCTAAGACCAGTCGGGGCACTCACATTGTAGCAAACTACTTGCATCCAGTTCATATTCCCTTGGTTAGAGGTAAGTTTGACTCGAGTAGATTCTTCTCAAGAGACACTACCTTTTGGAATCCACTCCCAAGAGGATGTTTCCGCGATCACTACAATCCTAGCCAGTTCATGTCTAGCATTAACTATTATCTTCAACCCACATCCACAAAAGCTGTGTCTCTTAATCTGTAACAGTCTACCTCGAATGGACATCCAGCCTTGCATAGGGTGAAGATCCTTGTGAAAAAAAAATTCCTGCAAGTTTTTTTTTTCTCTTTGGGAGTTCGCGATAAGAAGTACTCGGCTCAGTTGAAGTTCCAGGGAGTTCGCGATAAGAAGAACTCAGCTCATTTGAAGTTCCAGGGAGTTCGCGATATGAAGTACTCGGCTCAGTTGAAGTTCCAGGGAGTTCGCGATAAGAAGTACTCGGCTCAGTTGAAGTTCCAGGGAGTTCGCGATAAGAAGTACTCTGCTCATTTGAAGTTCCAGGGAGTTCGCGATAAGAAGTACTCGGCTCAGTTGAAGTTCCAGAGAGTTCGCGATAAGAAGAACTCAGCTCATTTGAAGTTCCAGGGAGTTCGCGATAAGAAGTACTCGGCTCAGTTGAAGTTCCAGGGAGTTCGCGATAAGAAGTCGTCGGCTGAGTTGAAGTTCCAGGGAGTTTTCGATAAGAAGAACTCAACTCAATTGAGTTTGTGATAAGAACAACTCATTTCTCTGCTCGAATCAGAATTTCGGCCCAAATGATTGAATTGTTGAATTTAAAGTTATTTCATGAAAATTTTTATGGTGTAAACGAACACTCATTGCCATTTTGTGATGTAAAAAATACTCGTTGTCACGTTCGTAATGCTCGTTCTAGCAGAGACTTTGTAATCGCAGATACAACTCTAGTACACAATACTTGTGTCAGACGCCTTCGAATAGCACTTGCACTAATAGTACTCGCTTGATAATACTCGTTATAGTGATCCGAGTAGAGAAATAGAATAGACTAGAAATGCTGATCCGTATAGTGATAGATGAGAAATAGCGATCAATTAGGCACACACAATTATGCGTTTCATCTATGATCACGTGGTCTATTTAATTCAATATCGGGATCGTTTGTGTTCGCTCACTGGCTATCTATGTTCAAACTCAAGTGTCAGCTGCGACACTTTAGACTTATATAACGAAAATTACCATTACTTATTTCTAAGCTAGACCAGAGATCCCTTTAGTTTTGAGGGGGAGGCCCAGTTAAACCAACCGCACTGTTAGCTGATGCGTCCGCACGGAGCTAATATATAATAAATTTAAAAGCATGCAAACACAGGGAAAACGAATTCTGTATTCAGTAAATTTATTTTCAGAATTACAATCAGATGCGCATCAAAACTGAGTTTTCATATATTAGATTTATCCATTTATCCATGGAAAAAGTGATAATGACGAAGAAAAAGGATTGGAATGATTACACTGTTTTAGCACATCTCTTTACCATTCTATCTGTTCTGACATATGCAAATATGACATATTAAGAACGCAAATATTCGTCGATATCGAGATTAGGAAGAGTGATATTGTTAGAATAAGTGATTAGGACCACTAATCCAGTGTGTTTCATTGTGGACGAGCCTGGAAATAGATTAATATATATTGCATAAACCATAAGACATAGTGCAAATAGACCATGAATCTATACTTTAGACACACACGCACACATATATATATATATATATATATATATATATATATATATATATATATATATTTCATAAAATTAGATTTAAAATAGCATTAGTGAATGATCATTTTCACCCGCAAATTTAAAATTCACAGCATTTTTCAAATGTGTATGTTCATTTTCACGTGTGAATTTTAAACTTAAAATTCGCGGGCGAAAATGATCATTCATGTATGGTATTTTAATTCCAACTGTAGAAAAAAATTGTTCTGTTTAATGAAAATAAACATTGTTCGCTTTAGCATTTTTATATTTAAAATTCTAATTTTGTGTTAATAGGCTCGCTTGGATTTTATTAACGGATTACTACATGTATATATATATATATATATATATATATATATATATAAAAATTAGGGATATAATAATGAAAAAAAGTGTACACAATGGGTATCAAATTGATTATAGAAACATATCAATAACATATCAATTGCCTTATTACCTGAAAAATATTTATTATTATTATATATTAAAAATTAAATGTGTTATAATAAAAATTAAAAAATAAAAATATTCAAAATGATTTTAATGAATTCTAGTATTAAATAAATCGTATAACCACTATTGTAATACTGGTACAATATTCACTCTCTATCTACTTTTGTTGCATCCGAGATTATATATATATATATATATATATAATATTGTAATGACAAAAGTACGCTGGCGTATGTTTTAAGAAAGCTTTATTCAACTGAGAATACAAGGTTCAAGTATAGTGTCCTTTTATAGTCCCAGTAAACAGAAATAGATATCTCAAGGAGGAACGTAACAAAACAATGGAAGACCACTCTTGATTATTCATTACACACACACTTATATGTGTGTGCGTGTGTGTTTGTACGCTATAAGACAAAAATTTTGTTCTACCCACTGCATTTCAAAGATAGCCTAAATACTATAAGTTGCCTGCCATTTACAAAATTAATTTCCTAGCTGACGTATGACCATATATTCACTATTAATGCTACTACTATTTCTAGAATTAATAACAGCAACGAAATTAACCCATTAAAAACTCAGATTTCCTTAAAAAATATTAGCTCTTCATATCTTAATATAACTTCCTGTCTGATGATGAAACAGGACTGACAGATTTGAAGTTTTAGGTAAGCCCTCTCTAAAAGAATTATCCACCATACACCAATGGCTTAAATAATATTAAACTACTAGTTTAGGTGGAATGAATTAAACGATAGAAACTAAAATACTTAGTGTCTTGTGTATGGAGGATAATTCTTTTAGAGAGAGCTTACCTAAAACTCAAATCCGTGGTCGTTATAGGATTTCTTTATTACAATTCATTAAAATCATTTTGAATATTTTCATTTTCATAATTTTTATTATGACACATTTAATTTTTAATATATAATAATAATAGATATTTCTTTCAGTTAATGAGAAGCAATTGATATGTTTCTATAATCAATACGATACATTTTGTGTACACGTTTTGTTTTTCATTTCATTATTGTATCCCTAATTTCAAATATAGCTTAATGAGATTATATTCGACATCTCTATACGTCGGATATCAACATGAAAGTTTCAACGTCTCTATTCTTCTCTTTTGGGCGTAAACTGTACCCATATTTCTTATAGCCTCCCAGTAACACTACACTCACTCACACACACACACACATACATACATACATATATATATATATATATATATATATATATATATATATATATATATATGAGACTACTTCTGTCGATTAAACCCTCATTACTGATATTTATTTGCATCCATTTCATCCACGCTAAGTCTGATAGACATTTCTATCAAATACACATTGCAACACTTACAATGTAATTTGAGTAAGAATCTGGTCAACACCTAAGAAATCTACTGGCTCCAGATTTATCCAGAAAGTCAAAACAATATCAATTTGCTCTACTCAATTCTGGAGTCAAGGAGTCCACAAATATTTCGAATAAAAATTTTGACTTTATTACCAAAACATTTTTTTTTATATATTTGTAAATATTTTGGAAAAGTTAAATATGATCGTTTATACTCACAGACACACATCCACAGATTGGTGAATGCCTCAGGAATCAATTCATGGCAGAGCAGACGGATAATAATAGACATTTATCTAAAAAGAAAATTTTCTGTAACGCGGCTGTCGCAGTTAATGATACCTCGTTACTGTTTAGAATAAATGATTGTATAAATTATGCGAACAAACATCCATCTTTGCATAGCTTCAGCGAGAAAGCAAGAAAAAAAGAAAGTATTTTCTTTTTAATTCTCCTCATAATGCATGACAAAACATTAGGCTTATGATTTCTAATGTTGTGTTTGCATGTATACTCCATTAGGGAAAATGGTTTTATTTGCACAAAGGTCAATCAAACCGTTTTCCCCGAGTCTGAGACTCAGAGGTTTGCATTTTTGTCTTCATACAAGGATCATTCAAAAAGTAATAGAACTTTTTCTACTTTTATGTTGGCTGAGAACATCAAAAAGCAGATGGATTTGGAATTGCAATAGTCGTTTCATCACCTCTCCAATAGACCATAGAGCTTTTCGCCTTGTCACAAATATCAGTCTAGCAAAATGTCGTCCGGCTTGAAAAGGCTTAAAAATCCCTTATGTATCGTTGATTTTCTTTCATTTGTCGAACACTCACTCTTCTTGAACGTTATCAACACTTGATGAAGAAATGTTGAATCCAAACACTGAATGTGGCCGTTGTTAAATATTCTTTAATTGTGCTGATGGCATTTACTTGGCAGTAGCAATATTTGTGGCAAGCTGAATAAATACGTTTTGTTGGTATCGTGCGAGCGTGCTAGCTAGATTGTGCTCTTTGCTGACGTAAATGCAGAGCAATGTTTATGATCACGTGGAAAAAATTTTACTTGTAATATTTTTCTACCAAATTAGTTAGTGTTCCTTCTTTTTCTGTAGTTTCCTTGGGAATAAATTACTTTACTCGCTGCTTTTATATTAAATGAAATCGAATTCTTAAGATCTCGAATTTCTATGCATAAATTTAACATTGAAACAAATGCACGAGAGACATGAACTCCTTGACAAAAACTAAACGAAATTGCTGTATGATATTTCATTGGTTAGGTTTTTATTCTAGACACATTTTCTCTCAAAATAATATCCTTTAATTTACTAAATATTTTCTAAGCATTTCACCTCAAGCAAGGCGGGAATGCAACTAGCACGCAAGGGGTTACAGGGAGTGAAATTAAGAGTAAAGAGGGGCGTTTGATCAAACGATAAAGAGAAGGACGGGGATCAAGAACAAGGCATCAGAAATGTCGATTAAATTTCAATTTTAGAAGATTATAGGGAAGCAAATAGTAGGAAAGGAGTTCCACCTTCGGGAATTGCGAAAGAAGTTGTTTGAGTAAAAGAGGCGGTTATATTTAACTGTTTCGACAACAAAAGGGTAAAACCGAGATCCCAAGCTATTAGCACGCTGAAATTCATGAAATTGGGGCGCCAGTGAAAATAGCTCGTCAGAGCAGTTGCCATGAAAATATTTGTAGAAAAAAAACAGAGGGAAGCCACATCAAGTCGGTGATAAAGTGACTGGAGTCGAGATGCCCGGTCATGACTTATAACATGGCATATCAGTTTTTGGATTTTGTCGAGATCCTCAAGATGAACTGCGGGGTCACCAAGCCATATATGGCAACAGTATTCAATGGAAGAATGAATGGTAGATTTGTAGATGTGAAGGATGTAGATCAAACGAGAAAAACCTACTGAAGCGACACAGAGAACCATTATAGTTGTTCCAGGCTATGGAAAACGTGAGACCAAGATGGCGCAGAGATGTTCTCGTGAATTTAAGCATCGGCCATAATTCAATAAGAATAAAATTGATTCATGATTAATAATAATGAAACTTGTGTACCTCCTATGCTAAAATGTTCGGCAACCTCGTCTTTTTTATTAACTTTTTTTTTAAGTAGACATGACCCCAAGCAAGGCTGTACAACCACTATTACGCAAGCGGTCACAAGATGTGTGCGAATTAAGGACAGATACATTAATAATGAGGCGAAAGTGGAAAAGGCAATCACGAGGACAATAGATAGCGAATAACACTGCATTTACATTTTTGCAGATTAATGTTGGTTGGAAAGCATGAAGCCGGGAGGGAGTTTCCATCAGGGAGAAGTGCCGGATAAGAAAACTGTTAGCATAGAATTTACTGCTACATCTAGCTAGTTTAACTGTAAATTGATGAGATCTCGATGCCAGGCTTGTATTGCGCTTAATTTCATACAGTCTGGGTACCATAGCGAAGAGCCCATCCGAACAATTACCATGAAAGTATTTATTTAAATAAAAGACAGAATAGAAAGACAACCTTACGGCGAACCAATTTCCTCTCTTAACAATACATCACAAGCGATGTATTTTGCCAGAAGAGAAAGCTACGTATAATGAACGATAATCTGTTAACCATATTTTAATTTAGTATATATATCTATAATATAAATATATAATATAAAATCTATATTATATTTATATATTATTTATATATCTATAAAATATATAATATAAATCCTTAAAAAAAATCCCTTAAGTTTCGCCAAATATTCTTTCGTATAGATTTCATTTTCTTTTTATTGCATCGGTGCAGGCTGAATAATGTGCGCGTGGCCAGATGGTTAGAATGTTAAAATTCAGACTATGAGACTTGGGTTCAAATATCACTTGTTATGTAAGGCGTTCCTAGCACATGGCCCTGTCGTTATTGTTCTTCTTTAGTCTCTCTACAATTCCTTATTCTTTGCAGCTTTTAAAAAAATATCGTCTTTTTCATATCTCTCCTAAACCTTGCTCCGCTAACCATCAACTCAACCTCGCTAGGTTGTGTTCCTCTGTCCCTCTGGCCGTCAGTCTCTCCTGTGAGTATCAAATTTTCCAAGTCCTCTTTCCTCATTATGTCCCCTAGAAATTTCAACTGTCTCTTCATGATGTTACTGTTGTGGCCTGTTTAGGAGCCAGAAAGAAAGACACGAAAGACAAAGGGAGGTTTAACAAGTACATTGAAGATATATACCAACAAGGGTGCTAGTAATAAGTAGATAGCTGTGTACGTCCGAACGGTAGGTTAGCACTGCCTCTGCTCTGCCCAACCGACAGTCGCAGTTAGTATTTATGAGAGGAGGAAGAGTTCATTCTACTGTAGGGGGGGGGGGTTACCACAAATGTTATGTATGCGTCCTTTGTGTTTCCATCACGGATTAACACATGCCTAGCGAATAATATTAGGTAGAGAAAACCTTTCAGAAGCCGTCGACGGTTGTGTTAGCTCCTTGTCACAAAACACCGTGGTCGAGTATTCCAACACATTGGCCTTATGATAATTTGAGCGACGGATGGTATCTAGTTGAGTGAAAATAAACGCTCATGATATGAACGCATCATTTATTTTTTTTTTTTAGATTGTAAGATCATTTATAGATAATAACGATTTAGGGATACAGGCCTTACTATTTAACCCATAGCTATTGGGAGAAGAATTGAATTCATACCTTTCAGAAAGGTATGTGCGTGTAAAAGAATTTTACGAACCCGACTGGAATTGGAACTCGGCTCATCGATTAACAATGTTGGGCCATTATCAACTGCACCATCACAAATCCATGCTTACGGCACTTGACCAGGTTCTACGTTGCTTAACTTCGGTGATCGTATGGGAATCGGTGTTTCAACGTGATATGACCGTAAGCAGTACTAAAAATAAGAATCTCGTAGATTAAATAAAAGGTTAAGTTCGGAATATCTTCTAGGTTACCCGGGTTGATATACTCCTGATGAAGGCCGGAAGGTACAACGGTCGAAACTCAGTTATAGCAAAGATGACAACAATAGTCAGAATATTAATATTGTAAATAATGATAAATTCTCAATCTCGGAAATTCAAACAGAAATAATGTTTTTAAGTTATAAGGAACCAATTTTTGAGTAAACATTTTTTTTTAAAGTTACATATTATGGAAACCCTTATTGTTAATGTTACTGTATATACTCGGGTATCCTTCAACTTTTGAAAACCTAATTTTGAAGTGGGTCGCGTTCACACTCGAGATATAAAATTAGCGTATGGACAAGCAGTATATACGCTAATTTTATATCTCGTGTATAATGCGACCCCCTTAAAATTAGCTTGAAAATTAGGTCTTCAAAAGTCGTATCGTAGGCGAGTATATACGGTTTATATATCGAAACTCAGGAGAATTATTTCGATTTCCATAAAAGTAAGATTTTGCATTCAAAATTGCATTTTTTACATTTGATTTTCCTACCTCAAAATCTACATGTCTGTTTATTCATATTTCGAAGAATTATATAAAAATTAAAAAAAAAATAACTTTCATCTGGGAAATAATTACAAAAACACGCAAAGAAATATATCACATATAATTAACTTTATTGATTGTTTTCTATTGATTTCTTTTGCCGCTTTGTACATGCAAATCAAAGAAACTGATTGATATTTTCCCTGTATGTGTTTCTTAGTAAGAAGTGCTAGTAATTATAGTTCCAATGTCCAAGTCATGTTTTCTGAAGTAGCGATCAACTGGTCAGAATTAAATACACACATAAGTAAGTACATAAACAAAATGTAAATAGCAGCAAAAATAAATAAAATCAAAAGGAGTCGTGTATCATCTCCAATAACACAAGATGGTTGAAACAGAAAATATTTAAAAGTTATTTCGAGACGATCGCGTAGAAGCAGTGGGAAACATCGGATTCTACTGGAGTCATAGGGCGTTTAATATCAACATGCTTTGTCAAGAAATGCAACAACAAAGATAACAACGACCACCAAACAGGCAATAACGTGACCGCTACAGACGAGGGAAATAGTCGACAGAAATATGGCGATCAATCAGTGAACGTAGAAGAGATATGTTCCAGAACTTATATAAACACTTATATTAAATAGAACGCTTCCAATTTGTAATGAACTTGCTGAAAGCTGATGTACCAAAGACATGTTGAAATGCAAGAAATCTACTATTAATATTCTTATTATTTCCATTTACCCTGATTTGCTTTTTGATGGAATTCTTTACCAACTCTTTGACCTCTAGGTAAAGTAAGGTTTTTTTCTAATAAAGTTATTGTGCATATTATATTGAGAAAATCTTTTTTACGTTTTTTAGCATGTCTGAGCACACACTTGTGTATGTGTTGTAGAGTAGTTTTCACAGTGGAGGCTTGTATTTCACTAAGTCGGTCCTAAAAGTGTCCGACGTACAAAACGTTAGGAACTTGAAATAATAATTAATAACGCAGCAATCTTGTTGTGGTGGTTGATACTTCAATGTCCGACATCGACTGACTCACCAACTCATTCTGAGCCCCCTGGCGACTGCTACTACTACTACTTATCTGTGGGAGAGTCTATTAACAATAGAATAGGTATGTTCCGGTATAACAGTATGTCAGGCCGTGGTAGTTTTCCTGGAATTTTCAGTATTCCTTTGAATCATGCCACGTGCTCTTGATATTACTGGGACTCAGTTTTCTTTGAAATTCTGTGTGCCAATAAGTCATATCCTCGTATAATATTAAGTTAATTTATTATGGATGATCATATCAGTTACTTCTAATACAGTCCTACCTCTTTAATACGGCTAGTTCTGAGTATGACGCTAAACTACATCTGATAGTAAGGCCTCTAATAGGGAGATTGTTGGTTTTGAGGAGCGTGGAACCACCTCTTAATTGCTGGGCTTCTCAAGTTCACCTAACCTGGAGTAGTATGCATATGTTAGGCTTCCAACTATGAGCGAATATTGAACTACTAAACAAAAAATATATATTTATAATGAAATTACCAACAATATGATTTATTTGTGGTTGAAGGCATACAATTGCTTTCAAAATATTTAGATTTTGGCATTAATTACACTATAGAGTTTGATATGCCACTAAACAAAATCAACCAACCAACATTAATACAGCACTCTTAGGATCAAGCCACTGGCGGATTACAGAAAATGCCGGATGACAAGAACATCATCTCTTCATATCATTATTCATATGTTATTGTGTTATCAAAGGTAGAACAATGCTTAGAGGAAATAAATCACCTATTAATGCTTCCAAACACGGATCTTTTTTTCCATGCAATACAAAGGCTAAAAATTCCTAAAACCAAAACGTAATTTATACTTACTCTCCTGAATGGGTAAATATGCAGCAATATGTAAAAAAATGAGCAAAGCAGAATCACCAAAACACTCTACTGCAGTCGACCACTATGGAAAGTTGCAAACAATGTCTAGCACTGGCTTCATAGAATCTCGACGAACTAAGGAATGCTGCTTCAGAATGCGCCAGACCATGAGAGTTGTCGGACTCAATAGTGCCAGGTTAAAATGGTTCGACTGTACTAGTATTAATAATAATGATAAGAAGACAAAGAAGAGCAAAAACTGTACGGAAAGCTGTTCTCTATAATCAACTATCTGGATCAAATTCTAGAAGACCTGATTGTATTGGATATTTAATTCGTAAAACTGATATCACTCCTTGCCGTAAAAGTATGGTATGCTAGCTTGCTTAGCCATGATCCGCAACGTTCTAACATCAAATTTAACTAAAAGAAATTAGGAGTTGATTCACATAATTACCCTTCACATGGTGAGCAAAAATAATACATCAACGTTTATAATAGTAGCAAAGATGAATTACTGAACAACTTGATATGCCTCGATAACTATCACTAATAAAATAATGTAATAATCACCGTATCAGAAGACTGGTTTGGTTTGTTGTGTTTTACGGTATATCAACCTCAATGGGTTATTTAATGCAGACAAAGTTTTTATTGCTGGTAATATTTTGTTTTGTCAGAAATCTATTTCTGGTAATAATTTTTCCTTCAAAAAAGTAAAGCTGGTAATATTTTTTCAAAAACGTATTGTTGGTAATGGCTTCTTTTTTCTTTTTTTTTCAAAAATATATTGCCGCTAATAGTTTTTTTTTTCTTAAAAAAATTATTGTTGATAATTATTTTTTTAACAAAGTATTCCTGGTATTAAAACCCATTTTTACCACAGTTTCGGTGTTAACTATTTGCCCATGGCTAGGACCCTTACAGGTGCTAACACACCGGGTCAGGGTGGACCTAGGAACAACAGCAATTAAGAGGTGGTTCCACGCTCCTGAAAAACTCTTGATCATAGACCTTGCTGCTGGATGTAGTTTATCGTCTTACCGCGGACGCAGATGTAGTTTATAGTCATACCCAGGACGGGCGTCAGAAGATGACGAAAAAGCATTTGATAATATACATGACCGAATCATGAAGACATTATAGTTAAAGATGTTTTGTCCAGTTCTTCTTATCCAATATAAGAATTTAGCAAATTACTTTAGTCCTAATATTGAACTAGTTATGACAACTATTGTCACTAATAGAATATTTTAAGATTTCCTTTCGCCTCTGTTGCGTATTGCATATATTTCCTTGACAGATTATCTAATAGCAATATATAGTTCCATGATGTAACTAACAGATTCCAAAATCCCCTATTCTGATTGAACAATTTAATACTGTTTTTTGAAAGGTGTTAAAATTTGATACTGTTTTGAAAAGTGATAAATGATTTGAATTCTCAATATTTAAAAAAAAAATGCAACAGATTTCTTATCTTCGGCCATCAAATTCTAGAGATAAACCACGCATCGACATAACAACATTTATTTTTACATTTTTATTTTTACATTGTTCGACATACATACATACATGCATATATATTTCCTATATGTTAATTTATTATCGTCTGTTCTACCTTTAATATATGCATGTATTTATATACGTATATGCATGTGTATCTATGGGTGTGTATTAATATATGTGGGTGCGTGTATGTGTTTTTCTCTAGCTGTTACTATGTTCTCTCAACCACTACAATTGAAAATCAGTTTGAAAGCTAACAACCACCCTCCCCAACATATATCTTCAATATTATAAATCCCCAGAAAATAGATTTTCTAGATCAAGCATCTAAACTCCCTATTATTTTGTTGTTTTTTTTTTCTTAAATTCAGGATGAATTTAAATTTAAAGCATTTGTAATTTCGGCTGATGAGACGGGTATTAAAAACTTACCCGTTGAAATAAATTATAATTAATAATTAATGTTTTCGATGTTACGTTAAGTTTTTCCTTGGTGTGTGTGTGTGTGTATATATATATATATATATATATATATATATTATAGGACATTAAAACAAAAACATGTTAAAAATCGCTACACAATAGCAATAGTATTTAAACACTACAAATGGGCGATGGTAAATTACTGGCGAGTGAACGATTGATTTAATTTCAAAAGCAGAATAATTTCTTTTTACTTATTTTTTTAATAACAGATTTAAAAGGAGGCTTGTAGTTATTATTGTGATTACCCGATCAAATGTGACTAGGGCTAAATTCAAAATAAGCTAAAACAAATTTTATATAAGTCATTTCATGAATTTGTATGCATGTAAATCCTAGACAATTTTATTCGGGACAAATACAAATGGTTACATTATTTCATAAAATATATAGAATTATGATGTTCAAGTTTCACAAGAAGTTAAAGAAAGTGGTATATATATATATATATATATATATATATATATATATATATATATATAATGTATGATAAAATATACTTTTAAGGTATGCTATATTATGGGCAAATGTGCCCAATATAAAAGATAGAACGTATGTAAATATAAAAGTAGACTTTAGCTCAACGGTAAGCGGCGACAGTCTGTTCCAAGCTTGAACGCCATCTTCTTGGTCCTGACCTCAGTGACCAATCAAATATATATAGGGCCGGATTTAGGCCTTAAGAGGACATTTGTCTAATATAATTTATGGGACGTTCATTATGTATATTCTACCATCACCATGTCATAAAAATATATATTTTACGTGATACATTTTTAGTGTAAAATATGAAATACTTCAAGTAATATATAAATCATCTTAAAACCTCAGCAATATATTTCATTAGCAAATTCATGATATTTTCAAAACTTTACATCCTGCTGAAATATATTTAGAATGGCGCACCTGTATTACACTGAAGTAATATTACTCCAATTCACTAGAAAGTTATCCTAAAAATAAATTTTGTAGAACGAAAATTCTCATATGCTACAAATAAAATCTATATGAATATTAAAGAAATTCAACAAAATCTAAATGGAACCCTCGAATTTAAAAGGTCGGCTACAACTAAAGAGGCCCAAATATTGTATAAATTGTTTCAAATTAACTTAGAAAAGCTCCAGTAAATTTTAAAATAAACCAATCTCTTCTGACTTTATATCTTTATTTTTTTAACTTTTACCAGGACTCCTAACACCAGAGAACCCTTGTGGCTGACTCCAGTTTTAGGCTCCCCTAGGCTGCAACCAACATGTAAATCCGGCTTATATATATATATATATATATATATATATATATATATATGAACATTAAAGTCAACACTCAGAGGCAGCAAGTGGCCTTCCGATTGCGTCTAGCAAGAAACAGCCTGTCGCCTCTGAGTTTTGACTTTAATGTTCACACACTCACACACACACACACACACACACACATATATATATATATATATATATATATAATTATATATGTATGTATGTTTATATATGGCTTTATATTTGCATTTACATACGCTCTATTTCTGATATTGAGCACTTTACCCCATAAATATAGCACACCTTAAAACTATATTTCTTCGTATTAAAACCCTTTATTATACATTCAACACCATCACTTGATAAGACACCAGAAGTTTTGAAACAAAACGGCTATTTTTTTGTAATGATTTTATAACATATTTATGTTATAATTTTCGAATAAATAATTATATATAGTTAGTAATCCGTTGGTTTAATTCAAGTGAGTCCGATTAACGCAATATAGAATTTAAAGTATTAAATATTAAAAGAGCGCTCAGTGTATATTTTCATCAAACAGAGCAAAGTTTTCCATACAATTGGAAGGAAGATAGCATTAGTTAATGATCATTTTTACCCGCAAATTTTAAATTTAAAATTCGTGGGTGAAAATGATCATTAACTAATGCTGTCTTAATCCCAACTGTAAAAAATATATAATTCCGTTAGAGAATTGTAGAAAATCCCTATCTATAAAAGGCTGTGTGTGTGTGTGTGTGTGTGTGTGTGTGTGTGTAACGAATGCACGGCCGCAATTTTCGACGGATTTGCACCAACATTTACATGCACAATCTCCAAGTTAGTGGAAAGGCCAAGACCGACTTTGCATTTCCCAACTCCCATCGATAGTGGAAATAATCCAATACTCCACTGACTTCACCAGGTATTGAAATCACAATTCTTTGGGTCCTGTCCCTGGGAAATTAACAGGAGATAACTGACAACTGACATCCATTAAACATGGCACGTGGAACTAAAGCAGTCTACCCCAGTGATCGAAATAAAGGGTTCAGTTCGACATTCCAACCACCTGAAGAAGGCCGGAGCGTACAACGGCCGAAACGTTGTAATAAATATGGCGACAAAAATGAGTTCAATAGTCCGAATAATGTAAATAATGTACATAATACATCATCTCAGAAATATAGACAGATACTGCTTTTGGAATATATCTACACGATTTGAACTTCCTTCTTATCGCTTAAATAGAGAGAAAGAAAATGATTCAACCCCGTGTAACATGACATGGTGGGTCTTAGGTGAAAACACCCGGAGTGGTGAAACTCCTGAATGGAGCTGGGAGCGTTGGAACCTTTTCTATCGAAATATATAATTGATAAGTGAGAGTCTAGCTACGTTTCGTCTGTAGGGAAAAGTTTTCTGAGATGGGAAATATTTCAACATTGAGAGAAACCGATTAGATATTGTTGAACTCTGTCAGTGCTTGAAAGAGAAATTGGTTTTAACTGATTTGCGTAAAGTAGAGCATGACAAGAGGCGTTAGGTACCTTCTGGGGTGATTCAATGAACCGACCATTTTGCCAGCATCTCTAGCGATGTTTGCATATATGAGTTCTGAGTGCGGTAAAGTTAAGTCCTACACACACACACACACACACACACACATATATACATATATATATATATATATATATATATATATATATATATATATATATATATATATATATATATTCAACACCTCCCTTAATAAGATACCAGAAGTGTTAAAAAAAATGGCTATTTTTTAGTGATTTTATAACATATTTTATGTTATAATTTTCGAATAACTTATATATGCTCTACTCTCTATTGGCCACTCTTTAAGAATAGTATGTTTTGGTTATTGGAATTTATTCCATATACAGCAATCCTATACTTGGATTTATATATATATATATATATATATATATATATATATATGCATCCACACACACACATATATATATATATATATATATGTGTGTGTGTTTTGTATATATATATATATATATATATATATATATATACAAAAGACGCAAATGTTATCGGACCCTTTTTTTCAAATGTGGCGGTCTCTGCAAAGCATATTGTATTAAACGGTGGTTTGGGCCTACAAATTGAGACACTGTTTCGATTCCTTTAGAAGACAGCTTATTTTCTTCAATAAAATTTCTGTAATATACAAGCCGCTAGAGGTAATACAATCTATTTAAAAAAAATAAAAATTGCACGTCTATTTCAAATCCATAACGATAATGTTTGAAATAAGAGAAATGTGAAATTAAACATAAATCCATTTATTGTTTTTATATATATATATATATATATATATATATATATATTCAAAACTAAAGAGAACAAAACATGAATTCAAGTGTTCATAGAATTAATTTAAAAGAGGGCTTAATACCAAGCGCTGAGCAATAGTTTTTATTATTATTTATGTTAAACACAGACAAACAAGTACTCACGACAAAAATGCATTTTTGTTTCGATGCGAGCGCATCTCGACAGGTCAGGAACAATGAATTTTTCCATCTTTGTTCCGCCCTGTCGGGATGCGTTCACATAGAAACAAAAACGCATCTTCATCGTGTACTTGTTTGTCCTATGTAACATTTTTTAATAATATATAAATAATATATATATATATATATATATATATATATATATATATATATATATTATATATATATTTTGATGTGTGTGTGTGACCTGGAGATACTTATTGGAAAAAAGTATTATTCCCATGAGGTGCTGCGAGCAGCACCACTAAATAACTATCAAGGTAATTTATAATTAAAGATACAGTACTTCCGTTTTTGTTTTTATTTATTTATTTATTTTTGAGAACAATTTCCTAATATAATTAAAAAACACAAGAAGTCTTGGTATTGTGACGTCACACCCGGCCTCTCACACCAATCCCTTCAGAGGGCGTTAACAGGTTTCCCTTCTCTCTCACAGGGGTATCTCACACCAATCCCCTCAGAGGCGTCAATAGGCCTCCCTCTCTCTTACATGTTTACCATTATCGCTCATAGGAAAAAAAAAATTATCTTCTTTTTTTTCTTTTCCCGACAACAAACCACTATGACTCGTAGTGTGGTCCTTAATCTCTATCTTAACCGAAAGTCACCGGGACTTTATCAACGAGATTTTCGCCAGTGTCAAGTGGGTGTTCGCACTCTGTCGCTTATTATCTCTCCCGGTAACAAACTCCTATCATGTCCAGGTCTGGACAATAAAACAGGTGGTCTCTTTCCAGAAACAAATGATACCTTCGAAAGATAGTTAATGGTTTATTCTTTCCCCTTCCTTTTTTTCTCTGGGGGTGGCCTAAGCTGATGCCATTCTCGGTCAGTGCATGACCTGATTAACATTATCTCCCAGCTTCTGTTTCCTAGGCCACTTGACCAATTTGAAATTTTCCTTATTGCCATGGGCAGATGGCTATCTTTTATTCGCCGCCTCGTAGCATAAATTAATTCGACAGATCCGAGATCTTACGAATTTCCTATCTTCTGCGAAAAAAATACTTTTCTTCGCAAATGAAAATAAAATCTTTACCACTTTTCTTTGTTAAAAAAAAATAACATCGCTCAGTATGTCTTTTCGTGATAGCTTCTTCTCGCCTTAATTATTTTTCGTTTTTAATTTTTACGCAACCACTAAATACTGTCACAGTATGATCTCACCACCGTTGTCAGTCATTAACACACATTTATGTGTACGAATTTTCTTCTTATTAGATCATATTTGTAAAGTAGTATATTCACTATCTAGAAAGAAATAGTTATCATTGATGTTTACTATTTCTGAAGGAAAAGAGTTTTACACTTATGATCTTCCTTAGTGAAAATCGACAATGGTATAAAATACTGACGACGTTAACTACAACGTTATGTTACACACGTCAAGATACATTGTAATTAATCATTGTTTATGTATGGGGTTAGGCATGAGTGTGTGAGCGTACAAGTGAGATCAAACGGAAACAAACAACATTTTCATAAACGTTATTTTTCTCATTAAATTAGGCGTGACATTCAAAAAGCCAAGCGGGCCTCATGTGGCCCATAAGCGTAATTTTCCCATGACTGATTTAAAGTATAGCATATAAAGTGTTGGCGTTAATAAAAGGTTAAACGATGTATAGTAATAAGCCCGTCTTTATCTGGATAATGAGGAAGACATTTAAAAGTATATATTTTTATCCATATCTAAATAGGCAGATAAATAATAAATATGTGGAATTTTTTTTAAAAAATCGTGATGTTATAGACAAGGGAACACAGGTGAGTCACAAGCATAGATATATAACTATGTATGTCTAAATGTTATATACAGTGTAACCCGGATATAAGAGAGTTGTCGGGACCGGAGAAGAAGTCTCTTATATCAGGGTTTCTCTTATATCCGGGTTTGGTCTATTTTATGTACATTACCACAGGCTATAATTTGGGACCAGACAAAAACTATCTTATATCCGGGTTTCTCTTATATCCGGTCTCTTATATCCGGGTTACACTGTATCAAAAAATGCAAGATGTTTAGTAGATAAAATAACATGCATAGACGGAAATTTCTTTAGTGTGCTGCTTTCGTGTATTGCCAAAATATTAACCTGGACATAAGATTTCATTTCAAAATATCTCCTTTCCTAAAAGCACTCTTTTCCGAAGATGACATAAGTGATCATTAAAATTTGAAAACAATCAAAGAAAATGATTAGATAAAAAGCTTCTATTATCTAAAATAAACAAACAAGTAATTTACCAAATTAAAATAAAATAAGAAATAACTACATTAATTTAAAAAGTAAATATATATATATATATATATGAGAAAGAGCACTTCAACGTGCTCTAATTGTTAGCAAGCTTTTCGATACATGACTGACAAAGCAGAAGATTTTTCTCGCAGTAGGTTGCCATTTCTTTCTGCGGTAGACTGGTGGCCAACCAAGGTTAAATAACCCATTTTTTCCCCTGCTATTAAACCCATAGCCGTGCGAGGAGATATGTAATCATACATTTCCCAAAGGTTTGCGTAAGTGAATCTAACGAATACGAGTGGAATTCGAACTCAGCTCACCGAGTTCTCTCTCCGAGCCGATATCCATTACACCACAACTGACTAATTATTTCGATCCTCACTAGGTACGTCATACTTTCGACCGTTTGCACATCTATTCTTCGGCCAGTAAATAATTATACACAATAATGAAAAAAGTATCAATAGCAAAATTTACTCAATTTCATTTATTATATTTATTTTTTTATATTTATTATATCATGTAGCATCTTCCATAGTTTTCCTTTATTTTCATAGCCTTAAGAATATGTTCGAGCGTTCTTAAATGTAAAAGTTTGGAAACCTAAATATAGTTTTTACTGCTGTTTAAGAATAGATATTCCAAAACAGAATTCTTACATTTACGTTGATTTACAGGATGAAACGCACTGGTAAAGAAGAGTTTTCCATCTGTCTTTATTCATATATTGTAAAACCCATTTTCTTGTCCGGTCTTTGTACTATGTATTTAGTACTTAGTACAATCCTCTTTATACGCTCACACATCTGTTAATCTTCCTGCTTCGAAACAGCAAGTCTTTTACAGCAAAATCATTTTCCAATATCGGAGATTATCGTAGACATAATCCTGCAGATGTGTGCAAAGGAATTATCTCTTGTATTTTATTACTGTAATCGTGACAAAAAAAAAAAAAATTTCTCTCAGGAAATTCGATTTCGAATCTGGGTCTTGTTCCTTATTTATATATATATATATATATATATATATATATATATATATATATATATATATATATATATATATATATATATAAAAATATATATATATATATATTTTTAAATTTGGATTTTTTAATGTAACTATAAAAAAAAACATTTCGATTTCATTTTTCCTTTTAAAAGTCGGGATTTTTAATGTAACTAAAATCTAAATTTTTCAATTGTCATTTTTGCCAATCTGTCTTGTCTAGGAATTATATATATATATATATATATATATATTTATATATATTCTTTTTATACACAATCTGTACTCAGAACGCACGAATTACATATTTATATATAAAAATAATATATATATATATATATATATATATATATAAAAACTGTTATATTGGAATATGCAAGTTACCGTGACAAAAATGCATATTTGTTTTGACGTCGAAAGATATCTCGTCAGTCGCCTGACTTGACGTCTTGACACGTCGAAACACACATGCGTTTTTGTCGTGGTAACTTGCATGTTCCAATGTAACAGTTTATAATAAATATTTATTGCACTAGTCTTGTATTAAGTCATTTTTAAATGTTATGAACGTTTGAATTTATATTCTTTTCGTTCTTTTACATTTGGAGATATATATACAGCCTTGGCCAAAATTATAGAGCACCAATGAAAAATCGAAATTATGATTCAAACTTATATATTTAAAGGTTAAGAATAGTGGAGTAAACATTAATAACAACAATCAATATCTGGTATGTCCTCCTTTTGCCTTTATAACAGCTTTTATTCGTTTTTGCAGGTTATTGACTCAGTTGTTGCAGGTGGTAGGATCTTTTTTCGGCCAATCTTCATGAAGTTTGGCCTCTAATTCTTTTATTGATGAACATTTGTGCATTCTCACTCTTTTCCCTAAATGGGACCACAAAGTTTCAATGGGATTTAGGTCTGGGGATTGAGGGGGCCACTTCATCACTGTAATCCCTTTTTTCTCAAACCATCTGATTGAATCTTTTGACGTATGGCATGAAGCATTGTCTTGTTGGAAGATTACATCACTTGGAATGTTATTATTAAATATTTTAGTCAAAGAGGTTCGGTAAACCTGGTCCAGCATGCTAATATAAATTGTAAAGTTCATTCTGCCCTCACATGTGTACAACATTCCAGTGCCTGAAGAATCTATGCAGCCCCAAACCATTACGCTTCCTCCTCCAAATTTTACAGTTGGACCCACACAATCAGGATGAAATGCCTCTCCTTCCCTACGGCGAACATAAACCGCTCCAGGGGTGCCAAAAATCTGATGAAAAAAAAGAATTTGTTGCAATTTTTGAATAAATGTTATGTATGTGTATTCACGTAAAAATTTCAATTATTACATCCAAAGTTTAGTAAATAGAAGCTGTTAACTTACCTCAAAGTTACTTTCGTCAGACCAAACAATTTTGCCCCAATCATCAGATGTCCAATTTTCATGGTTTTTTGCAAAATCCAGTCGTTTTTTCTTGTTGGCTTGAGACAAGTATGGCTTCTTCCTGGCTTTGCATCCTTTTAATCCCACTTCTAATAACCTTCTTCTCACTGTTCGAGCTGATATGTTTTTGTTTGCATCCTCCCTAACTTCAGCAGCAAGCTCTGAAGAACTTTTCCTCCTATCTGCAAGGGGTGCTCTTTTCAAAGATCTGTCTTCCCTGGCGGTTGTAGACTTTTTACGGCCCTGTCGTTTTCTGTTTTTGAAAGACTTTGTTTCCTTGTACCTTTTAATCGTTGTTTGAACCCCCTTCTTGAACATTCCATCTTCCTGGCAATTTATACCTGAGAGTATCTTTCACCAGATAAAGCAACAATTTGTGCCCTTTTAATCTCTGAAAGCTGCTTCTTTGGAGGCATTTTCAATTAAATATACACTGGTAGGAATCAAATATTACCCGAAAATTACGAAACAACCTTTAGTATAACAATGAATCATTTTGAATATTGGAATGAATTTAGTACGAAACTCAGCTAAAGCTCTTGAGAGAGGCTTTAAAAGCAAAAAAAATAGTACAATCTACTGTTAAATATTTTACATTTGCTCTCACTTGTTCACTGTACGATTCTTAACCTTGAAATACGTAGGTTTAAACTATTATCTCAAATTTTTATAGGTGCTCTATAGTTCTGGCCATGGCTGTATATATATATATATATATATATATATATATATATATATATATATATATATATATATATATATAATATATTTCAAAGATTATAACATAAATATGTCTCTACAAAAATAACCATTTTGTTTCAATACTTTTGGTATCTTATCAATTAATGTTATAATTTTTGAATAAATAATATTTGGTCTACTCTGTATTTTTGGTTATTGGAATTTATTCCGTCTATACCAAGCTTATACTTGTTTGTGTGTATATATATATATATATATTTATGTTTAACATTCTTTTCATAGATATATGAATTTAAGTAAAATGCTCTGTTTATAATAAACAGTAAATTACATTTACCGGCCTGAATGTCCGAGAAATTTTCATAGAACATATTCGTCTTTCGACAGGATTCGAACCTGTATCCTATACGGAAGGTCAAATTTATTGATTATAAACTTCAATTTTCCATGAATCTCTCACGTATATTCATAACTGCTCATGGCGTATCAAATGTAAACAACTGAAATCATTTGTTATATATATATATATATATATATATATATATATATATATATATATATATATATATATATATATATATACAATATCCCCAATCTTTTTTTTATTAGCTCATTTAGACCCACAATTGTTATTTGGTTGAAACTCTTCAAAAGCCTTCCAAACTTTCAGCCGAATTCTCAGACTATATTAACTTATTATTGCATGTATATTTCGGTTGAGAACCGCCATTGCCGGTTTAATTTTTACGTTTTGATTGGACCATTTTCTTGCGCCTTAGTACTTTATGAGATAAAATATTATTATTATTATTAATAATATTATTCACTACTAAACTAAATCTTTGACCCTTTTTCTGATGTTTTAAGCCCTACATATCAGTCAGAGTGCGATACAGTATCGTTTGCTGAATAAAGTTCTGTGACAAAATACTCTTATTCTATGAATGATTGTAATTCGAATCTGCATCGCCTTCTCTTTGATCATTTGATGTTTTAGCTGGAGGATTTGCTAACATCTTTTTATCTTGTCTGAATTCTTTGAAAAAAAAAAACAATTTTTTTATCCATCAATGACGCATTTTCAATTCCTTTTTTTTTTTAATTCTCTCAAAATGTTTAAGCTGGCATCCTGTTCTGCATTCTGTTAATTATCTGTAAATTTGAGACGACAGAGGATTATATCATGAATAAGTCCTACTGATATATTCACCATTGTTCTTTTGATTAGCGTGTTCACGGCAAATCATCTTCGGTTTTCTTACAATTATCTGATGTTCTGAGACCAGTGGCATTCATTACCACGTCAATTATTGAGTCTATTCTGCATCTCCGATAGATATGTCCCAATTTTTGGAATTCTCCGCTTTCTTCGGAAAATTACAACAGCTGAGATGAGGATATTATCCTCGAAGGATTCAAAATTATCCTCAGAATTGTTTTCTCGGTTTCAATGTTTATGTTGGAGGTTATGTCCGCCGCCTTCTTACCGAGTGAAGACCTGAGTAGAATTATTGACAACACTGTATGAATTATTCAAACAATTATGTGAATCTCAGTTAGAAATCTCTCGATTCAATCAAAGATGTGCGTGAATATAAAAATAAATAAAAATATCTGCGAGGGTATAGAATTTAAAATGAAGGAAGGAAATTATATTAGGTACCGCCATTAATTTACAATACCTAAGGATTTTTATAAATGAAAAAAGCTTTCTTGAAAATTTCATTTTTAATTTAATTGAAAGCTAAATTTGCTGTTTTCAGCAAGAAAAATACTCTGGTCTATTTCAAACAAAAATATTAATTGGAATAGTTTTTTTTTTTTTCTAAAATAGATTATTACTGCCCGTTTTTAGTCGTCCTTCATCGCAATGTCTTAAAAACATCTTGCAAAAATAAAATATACTTTTCTGAAACTTTATTTGAGAAATATTATTTGATTTATAGTGTAATTAATCTTATTTGACAAAAATATAATTTACTTTTCTTATGAAAGCGAAGAAATATATCAACTACTAATAAGGTGTTGACAAGCTTATTGTTGTTCAACGGAGACTTTATCTGTTAAAACACAGTTTGAGAAAATGACGGATAATCACCATTTTATATAATTTCTAAGTACTCTGTCATCATAAAATGTTTAAAAATATGCTTTGTAATCTAATTTTAGGAATGTGGACTTTACATTTACTATAGTCATCGCTTTGTTTTTATGATAATGTATAATCCACCATAATTTCAAAAAGGAATAGTTCTTCACTTTCATAAGAAAAGCTGCGGTTGGTTAAAAATCACAGCTACTGTTTGTTTTAAAAATGCATTTCCTTGTTATCTTAAACTTCAAGTAAATAATTTTTTTTTCAAATCAGATTAAATACACATTACATCGGTTAATAAATAAAGATTCAAAAAAGTATATCTTATTTTTGGAAGATGTTTTTAAGACAATGCGATGAAGAACGACAAAAAACGGGCACTAATAACCTATTTTAGAAAAAAGAAAAACTTGATTCCAATTAATATAATTTTTGTTTGAAATCGAGCAGAGTTTTTTTCTTACTTAAAACAGTAAATCTAGCTTTCAATTAAAGTAAGAATGAAATGTTCAAGAAAGCTTTTTCATTTATAAAAAATCCTTAGGTATTGCAGTTTAATGGAGGTACCTAATATAATTTCCTTCCTTCATATTATATTCTATTCTAATAAATCTGTGTACAAAATTATTTGTATTAAGCTTTTCAATTTTTGATTAGCAAATATAATAAAAAGACAGTCAATCATTCCAAGTCTTCTTTCCTCATGTTGCGTCATGGAAATTTACATTACTCCGTTCTAATTCAAATTAAGTGTTCTTTATGTTTCCATTTTCCCTAAAACATATTCATTACATATCTATTCAATCCATGACATTCTCAGTTTCTTTCTGTAGAACCACATTTCTGTTGCCGCAATGCCTTTCTTCATCTTTGAGGAGATTGTCATTTATTCATTACCTTATAGAAGGGCCAATGTTACATTTAAGTTCTGCAAACCTTTCTTTTTTTTCTAACGAAATCTTTCTGCTTCTTAATAGTTTTCAGGACGTTGGCGATCATGGCTCTCCTTTTTAGCTCCTGTATGTTGTTATCTCTCCTAATCACTGTCCTGTCATCCATTTAATCGAGCTCGCAAAGTAGTTTAGGCTTTGTTATCCTCTGCCACTCTTGCCTTGATTTCTCAGTGTCAAATTTTTCCAAGCCCACTTTCTTCCTCATGTGTGCTAGAAACTTCAAGTATTTCTCATTCTAAGTATAAATATCTTTTTTTTTTTTTTTGTTTACTTTTTCTCTAAAATATCGTCATGTTCGGTCCATGGTATTCTCATTATCCTTCTGTAGAACCCCGTTTCTGTTGCCTCTAGCCTCTTCATCTCTGTGTTTCTTACAGCATTTCCGCGTCTTCCTCTGGTTGATTTCTCCCATATATTTTGTCGTTTACTCTATTTTGAATGTCAACTTATTGTTGCCTGTGTTGATATCGTGCCTTAATCAGTAGGAAGACTTGCCTATACAATCATCCCCCCGGTGCTTACGTGTGCGTTTGGTTCGGATTAACTTAGCCCGGCCTCTGCGTTGTACTCCTGGCCTCTTGCTAGAATTAACACCCGGTTGTATCTGGTGTTTCCACAGATCTGGAATTTCAATGTCTTCGCGTTTTCTTTATCTTTAAATGATTTCTTCAGTATGTTAATCGTTATGATCTGTTTGCTGCTAAAGGGTCGTCACCTTTCAAATTCCCTGTGTTCTAATGCTGCTGTATACTATTCTAATTTAAGTCCACGGTATAGCGATAAACTACATCCGGCAGTAGGGCCTCTCATCTGGAGATTTTAAGGAGCGTGGAACAACCTCTTAATTGCTGTTTTTTCCAGGTCAACCCTGACTGGTGTGGTAGCACCTGTTAGCATCCAGGCTATGGGGAAATAGTGAAACCGGAAATTGGGGTGAAATTATAGTTTAAAAAAAAATAACATAATGAATTACCAGCAATAGATTTAATAAAAAGACAAAATACTTCCAAGAAATTTAAATTTTGGTATTAGATTACCCGAAAGGTTTTTATAAGCTGTTAAAGAAACCAAATAATATTCTAAATTAATTTCATTGAAATTAGACTCTACCATCACCCTCCTCATCTGGTGAGCCATACCTAAAATTTAAAATGTCTTCAAAGATCACAGATGTTGGTTGTCCCTATTGCTAGAAGATGTTTGGTTTAAATCTCGTACTCTCTGTCACAATTGCATCGAATAATTTCCATACAGTTCATACTCCATTTTTTTCGCTGTGTATTTACATTAGTTATATTGCTATAAATAAAGCATAGAGGCTTATTTCAGTTATGTCCCGAATGTTTTGACATACCATACTACGTTAAAGAAAGGTTAGTATGAAAACCGCCACATCAATGCTGAAAAGGGCTATAAAAGCCACCAGAAATAACAAATAATTTTTTTTTCCGGAAAGCAAGTTTTTGATGAGAAAGCTTTTATAAATTTAAAATCCACAGTGACATTAGCTAATTGGTCACTACCAGCGTCGGTAATTTTTTCCCCATCATGTAAATGATGATACCAGTTTTCTAAACTCCTGCATCTGCCGGTATTTGCTGATCTGCTTTCGGAATAGTTGTGTTCTTTGCAGGATCAGCTTTTCGTTATATAATTCAACGTAGGCTGATATCTATATTTCGACAAATTGTCGTAAATAAACCAGAGATATACTGGTTGTATAACACTTACAGGCGCAGCTAGATGATACGTCTAACCATTCTTATGTTCCCACCTGGTCATTGCCGTTCAATATCGCACAACTTCCTTTAAATAATATCTGAATCTATTTTATTTTTTCAACTGTCGCAGGTTTGACTGTTATCTCCTGATTTCGGTGTCTTTCAATCTGGAAGAATGAAAGCTTCAAATTCAAAATTCCGGAGTAGAAAAACATGAAACCTGTTCGCTATATTTTCCCAAGACGTAAAGGCAATTCACAAATAATAAATTAAAGGGATATGGGGAGAGACACGACCGCCTACAGCTCAATGAACCTACATTTCACAAGATCTGGAACCAAAGAAGTAATTATTATTAATCAGTGCACAGCATCTCAAGTCAGAAATATGTAGAGGATGACACGTGACCTTGTGATACTGGGCGAATAAAAATTGGTGTTTCGTGAGAATCTAGCCGCAGATATGATTAGTGGCCTGCTAAGATTAGGTTAACGCCAAGCGACATTATAATTAAATTAATGATACTATGTGACTGTCCTTATAACCTCAACCGTGTTACATGCTTCAGAAATCACGTCACGTAGAAAACAGTGAGTGAGATTTTCACACCTTCATTCAACGAATTAGGGTTGTCATAAAATTGCAAAAGAAAAAAATATATATATATAATCAGCCGAATCTAATTCATTGATAAATCATCAAAATATATTTTTTCGTAAGTTATTTTAACTCACCTATTCAAATGAGAGATAAGAGATAGTTGTAGTTATTTTGAACATAGATCAAAAAAAAGTTTTATAACTATAAGAAAGTGAGTTATGAATGAGATATGATATGATAACAATAAGCTCTAGTTTCTTTTGTATATATTTCATTACTTTTATTTGTTTTATATACAAAGACAAATGGGATCCATTAAATTCCGAAATACTATTAGATCAAAAAGAATTTACGTAGGATATATATATATATATGTTGTGGTACGATCCACCTAATTTACATATGGAGTACCGACCATATAAATATGGTTGGTACCGGGAAGACGGGTGAGGAAGAAGAGATCCAATCCAGAGACTCTGCCCGACTGCGACTAAGTTAACCCATTCTACAGGAACGGTCTTCCCAAGAATATACTGAACTATCTGTAAATATTGTGTACATGTTCTTGTGTCAATACATTTTGTTTAAGTACATTTTGTGTTGTATTATTATTATTCTATGCTTTATTCAAGTTTCAACAATATATATATATATATATATATATATATATATATATATATATATATATATATAATACAAACAAAAGTATTGGTAAAAAGAAGACGAAGTTTACCAAGTGACCAAAGAAATTAAAAGGAGTCGAAGAGAAAAACAAATAGAAAAAGTGGAAAAGAAAAGACATTCACCTATTTAAAAATTATTATATAGTGCTCTTTGTCAAAATGACCAAAAGCAGGAAATTGTTCTTGCTGTATTCATTTGCCCTCTGGTCGCCTATCGATAGCAGTGGGGTGAAAACGGAGTAAAAGTCTGAAGTTTCCCTATCAATCCATATAGCTATATATATTCAACTCGTTTGAAGATCACGTGGGCGTGAAACTCGAGGCAAGATTAGAGCCGTCCTTTCATAGGATTTAACGCTGATAAGAGTTTTCTGCTCGGGCAATCTAAGCTTCGAGCACCTTATATACTGAGTCGGTAAGATTGCTTTAAGATATTTTACCTTTTTTCCTGTTTGTCATCTTTATACGAGAGTATATTTGGATAAGAGTTTAGGCTGGCAAGCTACCCGGTAGTTCAGCCAACGGGTTTTGTTTTTCTTTAATATATATATATATATATATATATATATATATATATATATATATATATGTGTGTGTGTGTGTGTGTTTGACTTTGAATATTATATATATATATATATATATATATATATATATATATATATGTGTGTTTATATATATATATATATATATATGTGTGTGTGTGTTTGACTTCGTAGTAAGCAATATATATATGTATGTATGTATATATATATATATACACTCACATATATATAGGTTACTGAAAAATTCTTATATATATATATAAAATATATATATTTCTTAGAAGATATATTTACACCATTTGGACTGGTGTCAAACGCATATCATCTGAAGATGGTCCGGAGAGTACAAGGGCAGGCACATCGTGAATATACCAATAAAGATGAGAATAACAGTACGAACGATCTCTCTCTCTCTCTCTATATATATATATATATATATATATATATATATATATATACATATTCGTCGCTTTTACACTCATACTTACACTCTCTCTAAATTTTATTTTTTTATTCCCGGAGTTGTTTTTCTGTTTGTTTTTTTTTTAATTTGTAGGTCTGATGAATTGGATCGTATTTACGATTCCAATGGAATAAGTTATGAGCATGAGATATTAGTGTTTAGGCCTTTTTATCATATATATATATATATATATATATATATATATATATATATATATATATGTCCCTCGTCTTTCTTAGCATACATCCTCTCAGAATATATATATATATATATATATATAGAGAGAGAGAGAGAAAGAGATGTTGGGCTCACTAATAGCTTTAACAAAATTTACTATTATTGGTATAACTTAAATGATAAAATGATTACCGTAACTAAAGTACCTTTTTTTTTTAAATCTCTAGCCAGAGATTTTAAAAATTAACGTGATTTAAATCTCGAGTGTCTATTCATATATATATATATATATATATATATATATATATATATATATATATATATATATAGAAAACAAGTAATTGTAAGGTGTCCCATATTTAGTGGTAAATGATATTTGTCTTTAAATTTCGACTTTAAAGTAACATACTAAAAGTTTTTTTTGTCTCGGCATTTTCAGATAATCTCTTTATTTATTCTATTTGTGTTGGTTTGTGAAGATGATTATAGCTATTTTCTTCTCCAGACTGTGTTTACATTTTAGGAGTTATTGTTGACTAATGATGTTTTCAATATTTTCGTTTATATTTCCGGAATAACTTAGATGTAATTTTTTTACAAAGCATTGTACTGTTCGTTTATTTACTACATTTAAATGAAGTTTGGTGTGCGTAATTTCTCTGTTTCCGGGGTCCTTCATTTATTTCTAAGTATATTTTTCTTCATTTTCCGCTGACTTCAACGTTGTTTAGTATACACACACACACACACACACACATATATATATATATATATATATATATATATATATATATATATATATATAATGAAAAAATATACAGAAATATTTGCTTATGTGACGTCCCTCAACACAGCCTTCTCTCTTCCTCGCTGCTTCGTTCGGGTTCGCCGCACCAACGTGACGTCCGCCTGTTTGCGTCAGTCGTGTTGTCCCGTCCTGTGACGACCAACTGGCTTGGTATTGGTCGCGGCACCCAAATGTGACGTTCTAACCTTTTGGTGATTCGGATGGGAATCTGGTTAGATTCGATATCAGCCTCGTCGTTCCCAACTCTCTTCCAACGTCTGGTTAACAAAGTAACTGCGTTGATCTCCAGTCCGCCTACCCACCTTGTGAATTGATCTTAGCCAGACGAAATCAATCAGTCGTTGGAGCCGTAATGCAAATTGAGTTCAAACGAGGGTGGTATCACACAAATATACATAAAAGAAAAGAAAATGAGAACTCAAAGGTTCAAGGTATCAAAAAAATGGATAACAATACTTTATATCTGGTTGCTGGATACATAGGACTGCGTCTATCTCCCGACCCGCTATATGGATTGTGACACGTTGTTTTTGTTAGGTGAGTTTTAACATCTTAAGTTGTCTGTTCTTTAAAAAATTGGTTCTTGGTGTGTCTTCAGGCGATAGTCGAAATACTTATTTTGGTGGTATGGATCTCAGTCGCTCTTCAAAATAAATTGTTCTTGGATTGAAGATGAGTTCGGAAGTTGCGCGAATCTTAATCAGCTGATTCGAGGCTTGCTTCAACTGAGCACTCTGGACTGAACTCTTCTGAACTGAACTGAACTGAACTGATTTTTGCTCGCTGCGACTTTGCTTATATGGACGCCGACCAAAACCGGGGTGGGTTTGTCGGGGTTGGAGGTTCCTCGATAATTCTAAATCCATATCCACTTCTTTTTTTTTGGTTAGAATTTTCCACTCCTTTTTCCATTTTTGAAGTCTTCTATTACTCCCACCTTCTCTTATTCTCGTATGGATATCTCACCATATTTCAGAGGGTCGTCAACGGTTCCCCCCCATTTCTTCGTAGCAACTTCTCATACCTATCCTCTAAATGGGCGGCGGCGGCTTCCCTCCTTGCGCCACGTGATCACCTCCGCCTGACCCTCGTTATCATTCGGCCTATAGCGTCCAGCCAGGTGGGTGTGATCCGGCTGGCTTTGTTTTAGGAAAAAAAGTATATCTTGCTCAAAAAAGAATTATCTTTTTCTTTTCCTTTTCTTTCCTTAATCGCAGCTCTCATCCCCCAATGTCACCTGAGATCTATCAATGCCAATTATCAAGTGGGGAAGTCGCCTCGAAAAAACAGTTCCATTGTTCTAGCCGTATTTGCATTCTTGGTGCCAATTTCTGATAACATAGTTTTATAATCACAACCGAATTCTAACACCCATAGATGTCTTGTCAAAACGGCCAAGACGTGACCCAGGGTTGGCTTCGTGTGCGGTTAGCAGACGACCTATTAAATCCTTTCCCGACAATATTGTTTGCCCCCTCTGACACAGTTAATTTTTCTTATCTATCCAAAGCTCTGTATTCACCTGTTCTTTGTCAGACAGTTCTACGATGCTGGTGGTCAGAATTTTCACCATCTTTTCCATTATCAAAATAACATTGTCGAATTGTCTCGGAGTTTTTAGCTAGCCGGCCTGTGGTTTGTTAATTAGATGTTCGCCAGCATTAAGTGGCTGTTATCTATCCCTGATAACACAAGTCCGCCACCAGAACACAGTCAATTTTTCTTATCCATTTAGAATTTTTCTGTAATGGTAATGAAACCTTTCACCATTTGCTACTTATCAAAATGACATTGTCAATGTCCCCGGTCGTGGGTGGCTTCTTTTATCATCTAAGCTTAAGTCTCGCCTCTCTTTTTCTTTTCTTTCCTTTCTCTTTTTCCTTTCTTTTTTTTTGTGCCCTTAAATGGTGTCACACTTATATATATGTGTGTGTGTGTGTGTATATTACGCTTGAAGATGGAACAGAGCTTACTTTAACTCAATTGAATTCAAATAATTATATTGAAGTTTTCGGCTCTTGTTTTGAAACATGAGACCTCTTATGTCGCGAGTTGCAATCATATTTTTAAATAAATAATTATTGTAAGCGATTGCAATTTATATTAGATTTGTTCTTTTCTCTGCAGTTAGAGGTGGGTTTGATTTTTTGTGGGTGGTTTGCTGGTTATATTTCTGTTGCAGTTTTAATTATCTTTGTCTCAGTGGAATTGTAGGTGATTTTTACTGTGTTTAATATATATGTGTTCGTGTAGCAGTTTAATGAATATTTTCCATGCGTATTTTTTTACGTTTACGTTGTACAGGGAGTTGACATATGATGTTCTTTACCTTTTGTGTTTTTTTTCGTGCTATGTATGTAAGTGTTGCCGAAAATCTACTATCTTTTATGGAGGCTTCAATTCTTGCAGTGAAACCATCTTAAACGAAGACAAAAAGTATTATTTTTTTGTATTCGTCAAAGATGGCTTCACTGCAAGAATTGTCAGATAACCTGCGGTTAATTGATTATTATTGGCGTGTGGTGGGAAGATGGGTGTATGTTAAGTTGTTTGTCGTTGCTTTTTCTATATGGTTTATACGTACATTTCCTTAGATTGAGAGTGACATCAAGGAAATGTACTTCTTTTCTTGAGTGTGATATCAAGGAAATGTAATTCTTTTCTTGAGTGAGACATCAAGGAAAAGTAATTCTTTTCTTGAGTGAGACATCAAGGAAATGTAATTCTTTTCTTGACTGTGACATCAAGGAAATGTAATTCTTTTCTTGAGAGTGACATCAAGGATATGTACTTCTTTTCTTGTGAGTGACATCAAGGAAATGTAATTCTTTTCTTGAGTGTGACATCAAGGAAATGTACTTCTTTTCTTGAGGGTGACATGAAGAAAATGCACTTCTTTTCTTGAGTGTGACATCAAGGAAATGTACTTCTTTATTTGAGTGTGACATCAAGGAAATGTACATCTTTTCTTGAGTGTGACATCTAGGAAATGTAATTTTTTCTTGAGTGTGACATCTAGGAAATGTAATTTTTTCTGGAGTGTGACATCTAGGAAATGTAATTATTTCCTTGAGTGTGACATCAAGGAAATATAATTCGTTTTTATGTCTATGACGAATCACATATTTCTGATAATTTTTATGATTATCTTCTGTTTTTTTTTTGTTTTTGTTTTTGTTTTTTTTTGTCTTTTACAGTTTCTTAGGATTAGAAAACCGTCGTATCTATCCTTTTTATCGCTTATTTTACTTAGGTTATATAGTAAATATATACCTATATGCTTACTTGTTCTGCACCATTAAAGCCATTATAATGTGAAAGATTTATGTTCATTGCTGACTGAAGTGTGTTACATCCTTTTAATATGCTTGTCGTTGTCTGTTTTGTAAGTGTGATTAGTTAAAAAATTTAGACAGCTTTAAACGAATGGACACAAAGAAAAAAGTCTTTGTATGATATTTATATATAACTGTTGTAAACTAGGGAAGGTTACTGAATAGAATAACCACACGAAGGTTGGTAATGAACGATAATACTTAGGACAAGAACAACACGTTTAAGATTCGTCAGCGGCGCGTAGAACTCGTAGTCAACTGCGAGAAGTGCGTCAACTAAATTCCACAATGAATTTCCAACGGAAAAATATCTACCAATCACCCCACTCGGTCGGATGTAGCACATGGCCGAATTTAATGTGGGGCATCCGAGCCCGTAGGCTCGGCCAAAAATTCCGCGTAGACCCCGTATAAAACTGGACCGGGTAGCTTTTTCTCGAGACGAGACTCTGCCCTTCGCATTAGCCTCGCCTGGGTATCCTCACTGCCTGGTGGGAGAGAGTTTTACTAGCACAGCTGGAGACAAATCGCCGACTGCATACCAACATACAGTATTTTCTAATTTGATAACGGGACAGACCCATTATCTTTCATAGTAAATCTACAAAAAGCAACGTATTCAAATGAATATTACATCTTGTGACCAAAATCCTTATCATATTTATTTTTCCTGTTTGCATTTTTTTTTAAAATTCATCTTAAAATTATAAATATTAAATAATAATTATGAACTTTTTAATAGTTATTTGTCTCGATAAAGAAAAATTATATTTCAGTAATTTCGACATAACGTTTAAAAACTTTTGAAACATCATTCTAAATTTTTAGAGGGAAACGTCATTGCAACCCTGTCGACCGGAGCAAAGCGTATCCTTCTAAAAGCTTGTCAAAATATCCCAAATATTTCAGGTAAGTTTCCCAAGAATAACTGACATACCGTTGGATTGGAGATTGCAAGCAATATTATTACTTCAAAGAGCAAGCCTAAGTGCATTCCAAACTCGTATGCTCATTACTCAATTGTATTTTCGTTTAGCATTTGCCTGTGGAGATATTAATAAGCTCATCTAATTCCGGGTAAATATACGATGGTTATATGAACTGGAACTTTTTGGATAAAGGGTTATGAAATTTGTTTGGAAACGTCAACGCCAGTTTTTCAATCCAACGAACATCGTTCCTCTATTAAACTATGGAGGAAGCAATATAATATGCTGGAGATTTCTCGGCAAAAGTATCCGGAAGCCTGGTAAAAGATTAATGGATTAATCCAGAAAAAAATTATTGTGGAATATTGAATATCAATGTGTGTGTGTGAAATATGGAAGTGAAACATAGTTGGAATTATAAGACTTCGTATTTCGTGTGGGCTTGGGTAAGTAGTAATTCCTTCATAGAAGGTGATATTTAGAAACCACTACTACTTTCCCAAGCCAACGTACACATCAGATGTGTTGGAAATTCAAAGGAAAATGGTTGAATTCATCATTTCAAATTTTGCAGATATATACTACAAAACTCCAACCAACTCAAATTCCAATCTAAGAAACTTAATTTCTTTTTTGCTTTTTCGAGTATACTAAATGACACATTCTAAGGTCTAAATGCCTAGACATTTCAGCTAACCAGTTATTTAGCCTCTTTAAAATACAAACATTCCTTTCGATGATGCTATACGACATAAACTAGTATCTAACTCCGAAATCATATCAGATAAACTGCTGAATGTTTGTGAACGTTCTTAAATTTGTAAAGTTTGATTAACTGTAAAATAAATATTTTTTTGCAAAATAAAACCATATTTGCCTTGATAAATTCCATTCGAATGACGAAACGCGTCGGATAAACTAAGTATAGTCTTCTTCTTGCCCTCTTCGTTCATTTCATTTAGTGTCTTTTCATATGTAATCTATCTGTGAATTATAACCAACTCACACACACACACACACACACACACACATATATATATATATATATATATATATATATATATATGAATTAAAACGACAAATGGAAAAAAAACTATCATGAAAATATAATGTTTTGAAAAAAAATATCTGATAAGGCATTTCGCCAATTTTGGACTTAGTAATTTTTGCCCAAATTTTAAACGTTCTTAATGCGTACACACAGAAATACAGACACACACACACACATTATATATATATATATATATATATATATATATATATATAATATTAGTGGTCATATATCTAATATATATATATATATATATATATATATATATATATATATATATATATATATATATTTTTATAAAAAAATAAATCCAAGAGGATGGAATTAAGGTAGGACTCAATGGCCGGGACAGTGTCAAGATATAAAAAAAATATAAACACTAATATTCCATGGTCATAATTTATTCAATATTATGAGCATGGAATATTAGTCTTAAACCTTTTATATATATATATATTAGTTTTAATCCTTTCAAGACGATTTGACTTTTAAGCGAAATTTACATGGAACTTCTGTTTCCGCATCCACAGATATATATATATATATATATAATAAACAGAAAAGGTATATATATATATATATATATATATATATATATATATATATATATATATATATATATATATATGTATATATATATATATATCAAAACGATTATGTACATATGGATCAACACTGCATGGTTACATTCTACTGCACATCACATTGCTATATTCAAACTAAATTCGTCAAGTATGAAGATCTCACTGAAGTGTATATTAGTGTAGAAATAAATAATAAACCAGCTGCATGAACTGAATTCACAACGCTTAATCCTAGGGAATCTTGAAAATACATTGCCCAGTTAAGCAAAAACACAGTAGACCATATGACCATAGAGGAAACGCCTAAGTAAGAAATCGCGTGATGCCTAACTGATCATCATTTCTAGTCTATCGTCTGTTACTATTCGGATCGTTATTTCTATTCTATCCTCTATTACTATACGAATCGATATTCTCTAGTCTATTCACTATAATATTTCTCTATTCAGATCACTAGATGGGTTACTTGTCGAACGAGTATTATCGAGCTAGTACTATTCGTGCGTGTGTTATTCGTAGGCGTCTGACACCAGTATTGTTTAACGGCGTACTATATTTGTATCTGTGAATACAAAGTCTCTCCTACAACGAGCATTCGTTAGCATCCCATAAAAGATAGACCATAAACTTTGCTAATGATAGTAAGTTGTTGACAGTTTTGATCAACCACGTCCTGATAATGATGAGTACGACATGTCTACAATTAGTGACTAAGATTTATTTATAGGGGAACTGAGAGAGAAGAAGGTAATAGCGAGTATGTCCGATTTATGTGAGCTTATTTTCTCAAGTAAATCTGACATACCTCTATTACCTTTTCCCCTTTGATTTTAAAAAAAAAAAAAAACCCGTAGGTTCGAGCATTTGCACAGGCTTGAAATCTGTCCGTTTGCAGTGATTGGTAATTCTCATCTACATAACAAGTTCCATTGGAAATTAAATTTAAATAAAGAGCTCAGGATTGCAGGCAGTCGGCTCGGCGTCTTCATTTCCGTTATCTAGGAAACGACATGCTTTCACTTTGATGTTGCCATTTCAGACGATGTAAATATTCTAGAAAAAAAAAACCTAACAAACAGAACACATTTTAGAGGATCGTGAGTCGGACACTGATATTCAATGAATATGCAACTCTGAGACAACAAGTACTGGAAGTATTGTTGTCAAGGGAACGCTAGTCTCTTTTAGGACTTAACGACCATCTTAAGCGGATCACAGGCAAGCCATATAAAAGAGAACTATAAAAGATTTCTCTCATAGGGAATGGCCGTATACTGGTGTACATTATCCTGTAAATAACTCTCGGAGGTGCACTTGTGATTTGATTGCTTCGTAAAAGACCATTCCGAAGGAACAGAATATCTAGTGGAGAAAAATTGTAACATTTACAGCAAAATAAATAAATATTAAGAGGTTGGCTCGTAAGTTATCAGACCGGTATATATGTAAGGTAAGTGATCGTATTCGTCGTCGCTACACGCTCGCATCAGGGAATCAGAATGGTCATCCTCTCTCCCGATTCCTTTTGTTCCCCACCCCCATAATCTGTGGCGGAGATGGCTGTGAATCAAAGAGAGTTTGACGAGGCCATTCGCATGAAATCTGATTTTTGTAGACAATTCTGCGCGACGGCGAAACCGAAACAATTGGCCAGAAGCGCCTCACTCGCAGATAAAAGCGGATGGATACAGACGAGATCCCGCAAACCTTGTTGCATTGGGCTGTCCGATGTCTGGTTTGTCAAGGTCCACCTCAGTTACCTCAGCCCGACTGGCGCTTCCCTCTTCCGCGGGTTTCGTTATTGAGATTGTGTAGATCTTTGCCTATACAGCCGTTGGGATCTTCCGGGGTTACGTCGCGTTCAATTGGTAAGTGATATATTCATTTTATTGATGTGAAAACATTTCTGAAACACACTTTCTCCTACAATTACTGCCAATGCTACTACTACTGCCACTTCAGTGTAACCCGGATATAAGAGACCCGGATATAAGATAGATTTTCTCTGGTCCCAAAGTATTCCCATACTTACCTAAACAAAATAGACCAAACCCGGATATAAGAGACTTCTTCTCCAGTCCCGACAACTCTCTTATATCCGGGTTACACTGTACTACCAATAATAATACGAAAGAAGACGGAAAGACAAAGTGAGACTTTGCAAACATTTGAAAAACCTAAACAATCGAAAATAAAAAAACAAATATTAATTTTTTCGGTATTTTTAAAATTAAGAATTATTTTATGACCTGCAATTCGACTCATCATAGTTTTTATACGAAATACGTTTCGGCCGTTGCACTCACCTGCATTCTTCAAGTATCTGATGTCGTACTCGGTAACCTCCTGAGTACAGCCAATATAATTAAAGCTCCAAAATTTCATCACAAGATTGACCAAGGAAGACATGACAGAGGGGATTAATATAGTGACATACATCGGGTTTTTATTAAGCTTCGTTGAAAACTTATTTTGTTTCCTGACAGTTGTACAGTCAATATCTGCATTTGATTATGCTGAAAGTCGTCATTTTACAGTTGAAATGGCTAGATGAAACCGTAAGTTCTATACTAAGAGTTTCTTCTCTCGTACTTCTCGAGTGTAGAATTCTCTTCCGGATTCTTACTTTCTATTCAGTTTGCATTTAAAGTTTTTTAAGATCAATGCCAATCCATATTTTCTGTCTTCTTAATTCCTGTTTATTTTATTGTTCTCTCTTCTGTTTATTTTTCATGTTCTCTGATACTCAGTAACCACTTGCATCTTAGTGGCATTATTGCCTTGCTTGGGGTGAAATGATTAAAACAAAAGTCACATACTCTGGTTTAATGGATGACATGAACAATCCGTACAAACGTGAATAAAACTTTCGAGTATTAACTGATTTGACACGTTTTCTAATCTAAGAAGTTTACATGACAATAATTTACCCTTGTGGATTTAGTTCGGATCGAAATCCCATGTCACCTAAAGAAATCCCGCCGTTAGAACGACGGAATTATTTTTAGTTTAACAACTGAGAGGAGAGTGCTGATGCGGCATTTTGACGATGTAAACTGTTGGGGCGCACCCACCTTCTAACTAGAAATGGACTGGTCCCTCTTATATAAGTCAGCTCTAGAGCGAGTGACAGAGCGTCAGCGTCAGCAGTCCAGATAAGCTTACCCGTTACATACCGTTGGACTATAGACTTAGGATATTGTTTCGTACTAACCAACCTTCGTTCTACTAATCACTCTATTGTTAATTGCTTTTACGAATATACCAGTATTTTCCTTTACAACTGTGTTTGTCTTGATTCATACACCGACACGCGGGAAACTCACAACATCTCAACATAAACCGAATTTGTTGAGTGCGGGATTAAATATATTTTTTTATTCAATATCACATCAAAGTGAGAAAAGAGAATCTTCTGATCAGAAACACGATCGAGATTGTGATATCTGGAGACCATAAAGAGACTAGTATAAGAACTGTAAAACTAGAAATATAAATGTTCCTCACACGGAAACTCAAAAGATAAAGGAACGTAAATCTTAAAGAAAATATTTGGAGCAGTTTGAAGAAGAGAGAAACTCCAATGAAAGCTGAACTTTCTGTCTAACTTTCTGGAACGAGGTATCATTATTTAAACTACTTATATTCAGACTCTTGTCCTCATCTTTAGAGTTGTTTTCATAGCGTTTCAGCCATCGTGCACTCCGGCCTTCCTTAGGTGCTTATTATTCTGTTTTCCAAACAGAATTGAACACTTTATTTAATTTATGGGGGTAAACTGTTATCGTTCCACTGCGCCTGTCTAGTGATATCTCATCGTATTCTTACTTTAATTACTACTCATTTATTGCTTACTCTGTTTCCAGTGAGTCTGCTCTGGATTGAACACAAAATCACTAAGTACACCAAATTCCCGAACTAATACTTTAATCCATTAGATTATTGCCCTACGGGATAAAAACCTGGTGAATCAAAGAGTTATAATGACTGAGAAGTACTAAAAATAAGAACTAGGCGAGATATACCTAGAGGCGCACAGGGGAGTGAGAAACGTTTATCCCCGTAAATTAAATAAAGGGTTTAGTTCAGAATTCCGTGTAGTTGAGCCAGACCAATATAAACCTGAGGTTGGCCGGCAGAGTGCACAACACGCAAAACTTTGTAATAACAACAACAAAAATGAAGGTGGAGGCTGAATACAAATAGTGTAAATAGAGCTGAACTTCTCCAGAACATTATTTTTGTGAATGTTTAAAGGATTTGGCAAAATAGGCTTGAGATTTGGGAACTATTCCCATTGGTATGGGTGGTTTATTGGCCCTCAAACAAATATTGTATGACGGAAGACATCAACAACAGAAAAACGAAAAACGAAAACTTAAGCAAAAAATATATTGCCAGGTTTATTTGTGTTAAAGAAAATACACCGTAAAAACATAAGGTTACCATTCACTCGGCAAAATATATCTCTGCTGCATCTTCTGTAGAGGGGAAGAAGAGAGTTGAAGCGTGTGATCCTAAGAAGGTCACTTTTGTAGCCGTTGCAAAATGTTGTCCTGAAAAGGACACTTTTTGTAGCCGTTGCAAAATGCTGTCCTGAGAAGGACACTTTTTGTAGCCGTTGCAAAATGCTGTCCTGAGAAGGACATTTTTGTAGCCGTTGCAAAATGTTGTCCTGAGAAGGACACTTTTTTAGCCGTTGCAAAATGCTGTCCTGAGAAGGACATCTTTGTAATTGCAAAATGTTGTCCTGAGAAGGAAACTTTTGTAAAATAAGGTAAATGCCGTCCTGAAAAGGACATTTTGTAGCTGTTGCAAAATGTGCTGTCCTGAGAAGGACACTTTTTTAGCCGTTGCAAAATGCTGTCCTGAGAAGGACATCTTTTGTAGCCGTTGCAAAATGTTGTCCTGAGAAGGACACTTTTGTAGCCGTTGCAAAATGCTGTCCTGAGAAGGACATTTTTTGTAGCCGTTGCAAAATGCTGTCCTGAGAAGGACAATTTTTAGCCGTTGCAAAATGCTGTCCTTTAAGGACAATTTTGTAAGAAGAAGGACACTTTTTGTAGCCATTGAGAATTATTGTCTGGATAATACAGTTTTGTAGTCGTTGAAAATTGTTCTCTGAAATGGACAATTTATCGAATAATGTTGTTTCTGGCAAGGACGGCTAGTTGAGCTGGTACGCTACTGGAGAATGACTGGCTGTATCGGCGGCCGGTAGCGAGCTGCAACTGAAACTGATGCTGCTAATGGCGGAGCCGTAGGCCGGTTGTCTGTTGCTGGAAAAGTGACTACCCTTTGATTCGAGACACCTTGGCCCGGACTCGGTGTTTTCATGATTTTATGAAGCCTTTTTATATACTGAATTAGTTTTACAAAATTCGCTGCTCCTGGAAATTGAATTTTCTTCTTCCGGTTGTATTTAAAAAATGTGGGGATGCCGACAAGATAAGGCACTGTTAGTCAGACTAGAGCGATGTCCACCAGTTTATCTTTTCTTTTCTGATGATGTAAATCCATGGAATATGTATAATAAATAATGATACTAATAATGTAACAATATTTCTTGTTGTTTAGTCACCGAACTAAGCAGAAATGGATTTATATTTGGATCTTTCGAAAAAAATTAAAACAATTGTAACATTAACACTGGAGTTTGAACACAGATCACCAGAAAGCAAACACAGGTCATCCCATTTTGAATAAGTAGATCATGTAATGGCAAAGGAAATGTATATAGAAGAAACAGCGTGGCGTCTCAAGGATCACCATTTCTACTCTATCCTCTATTACTATACGGATCACTATTTCTATTCTATCCTCTATTACTATATTCATTACACTATTTCTATTCTATCCGCTATTAACACATACGATTACTATTTCTATTCTATCCTCTATTGCTATACGGATCACTATTTCACAACACTATCCTCTATTACTATACGGATCACTATTTCTACTCTATCCTTTATTACTATACGGATCACTATTTCTATTCTATCCTCTATTACTATAGGGATCACTATTTCTACTTTATCCTCTATTAATATACGGATCACTATTTCTATTCTATCCTCTATTACTATACGGATCGCTATTTCTACTTTATCCTCTATTACTGTACGGATCACGATGTCTATTCTATCCTCTATTGCTATACGGATCACTGTTTCTACTCTATCCTCTATTACTATACGATCACTGTTTCTACTCTATCCTCTATTACTATACGGATCGCTATTTCTATTCTATCCTCTTTTACTATACGGATCACTATTTCTACACTGTCCTCTATCACTACAGCGATCGTTATTCTCTAGACTATTCACTAAACAAATTCTCTATACGGATTACTATTCTCTGTTTACTTTTCGAGTACTATTAGTGCGAGTGTTATTCGAAGGCATCTGACACCAGTATTGTTCAACGGCGTTACTATAGTTGTATTTGCGATTACAAAGTCTCTACTACAACGAGCATTACGAAAGTAACAACGAGTATTCATCGACATTATAAAAGCGGAAACGAGTGTTCGTTGGCATCACAAAAATATTTTATGGTGATTTGTCAAGAATATTGACAATTAAATAGTCTTGGAGCCATTTGATCCTATTTATTGTTTGATGCGTTCTTCAGTTTCTTTCTGAAACTTTCTTTCTTTCAATCGAGTAACTATTGAATCTTCTTTTATATTTCATAGCTTAGTTGTCTCTTCATTTAGAAATTTGCCTGATATTTCCCTCTCTTTAGATTTCACTTTTTGGTCAGCTGGAAAGACGATCTTTGACGGAATCTTGCCTTTCTTTTTTCTTTTGTTTTGGTATAAATATAATTCTCCAGTCATGTTTATTAATTATTTGAGTGGTTTAAATTTCGGTGTTGCAATCATTAGCGCTTAGTTTCTTTTGAAATGAAAGGTTGAAATGAAAATCAGTTGAAAGTTTATCTTTGCTTATCCATATAATGCCGGCAAGAGGCAAGGGGCTGTTGGTAGTGAAAGAGAATGAAAAGACATTATGAGAAATCGTAAAGCCAACCCCGAACAGGAAACAAGATATAAACCTCCTCTCCTATTCAAAAGACCGGATATGTGTATGGACATTATAACAGGTGAGACTATCTACTTCTCTCGAGGAAAACAAATAAATAATAAATAAATCTTCAGAGTTTAGGCGGAGACATTAGAGGTACAGATTTGACGTAAACTATAGAATGAACTGGAAACCCAATCCGGATTATTAAACAAGAGATACGCCTCTACTTCTGTTCAAAAAACCGGGAAGGGGTGTTAACCGGATGACAAGAGAAGCTATCTACACTTACTGAGACTAAAAAAAGTAAGAATTTTCAGAGTTTCGGCGGAGGCATTAGAGGTACAGATATGACGTAGAGTTTAGAATTAACCGGAAACCAAATCCGGATTAATAAATACGAGATACAACTCGACTTCTGTTCATAAAACCGGGAATGGTTATTAACCGGGTGACAAGAGAACCTATCTGCACTTACTGAGACTAAAATAAAGTAAGAATTAATGCTAAATAAAATTTCAGAGTTTCGGCGGAGACGTTAGAAGTATAGAGTTGAAGTAAACCTTTTTAGAAAAACCGGAAAGCCAGTCTTAAATAGGAAATCTTAAATCCGTTTCGAATGACCGTGGAAGTGTGTGAACCGATTTAACCAATATTTAAACAATAGCTTGATTTGAAGTGATCGATTAATTTCATTTCTAAGCGAATTAATGTATAGTGAAGGCAGCAACCTCAGTTGGAATTTGATCTCGGACTGTAGATTGCATTTTCCCGTTTAGCCGCTAAGCTACCTGTCTATCCTGCACCAGTCCCAATTGGTGGATATTTTGTGATGAACCCAGAGGCCTTCAGTCTCCTCAGTACTTTAGTACCTCGTAATCTTCATTGTTTTGGAAATGTTCTCACATCTGATTCATTATCCTGCTTTTACAAATTAAGATTCCTTTTTTTTTTATTCTTTGATCGTCAGACTGGATTTCCTCTCACGCGGTTGACATCAAATCTATAATTATTGATGCAATTTTGTTTACCTTATTTCTCTCTTTCCTACACCTTACCCTACAACCTGACTGAGGTGACCAGCTTTTATTTCACAAACAGTTTTTATTTGTTATTTAAGGCATGTTTTTTTTTTTTTGAATTTGGTTTGTTTGAATTGGCTAGAAGCAATCTCGTGGAAACGAGAAAGATCACCTGAAGCTTGTATTAGAAATTAAAAAAAAAACAAAAGTCACTACATCGATTCTCCGCCGTTGGGGGGGGGGGACACATACGAAAACAAACCTGATGTTTGTTTTTCATTTTCTCTGTAATTTCAACGTACATTTATTTTGCTTCTATCATTTCATAATATGTTTATCGCTAATGGCTTCATTGTTGATTTGTTTTTGTTTTTTTCTTTCATGTAATTATTATAAACAAGAGTTTTGGGGTTATGGCTATAACTTTCTTCTAGCGTCGACTTCCTTGACTTTCACTGTAATTTTCATTTTTCATTGTCATTATTTGACGCCATGTTACTTTTATTCAGACTCTAATTACTTTATTCATACTTATTGAGAATCACTTATAAAATATACAGGGTGTCCATATAGTTCGTGTGCACTTTAAAAAATTTATAACTTTATTTGTATTTGCGATAGAAATAATCTGTAAAAAATGTTATAAAGTTTAGTGTATCTAGTTTTAAGTATAGCTAAAATAACTAATGTGATTTCAGGCATTACTGTAAATCAGTTGGCAAATATTTTCCGTGAACTGCAAAATCGTATTGCCCTATGTATTGCTAATGATGGACGACATGTGAAAACGTAAATAAAATTTCAATAAAATTTCAATAAAACCTTAAAAAATATAGATTTACTTCTTTCTAATCCTTATTTACAAATTATTTCTATCGCAAATACAAATAAAGTTATAATTTTTTAAAGTACACACGAACTTTATGGACACCTTGTATTTCTACCTGGGAAACGACTGAAAGCAAGGCACATCGAATTTCCATTAAATGCATTAACACTATTGTCCTCTCAGACACCGTTCTAAGAATCTCTATATGTTTTAGTTCCACATGGAGAGATATTGGACTGGTTGTCAGATTGCCTATTACTATATGTGATCTTTTTTTTTTATTCATGTCAATTTCTTCTCTTAGTGATTGCGAACCATTAAATTCTGAGAATGATGGTTTTGTTCCGATTTCTGAATGGAAGAATTTTCTGTATACTCTCACTTATTCGATTCTTTGCAAATCTCATTATAAATTTAACGTTTCTGGCAAATCCGAACTAGCTATTGTCTGGTGTCCATTATTTTGGAAGATAAGCATCGCATATAAGATACCTCTTATGTTCTTAGTTGATCCTGCTAACCAAGTGTATTGTTTCATTGTCTAATCAAATGAATGACCTTTGTACCAATAAATGACAACATTCTGTTAGGGATTCCTCATTACCGAGCATATTTGTAATTAGTTTCAGGCATGAAGGCTGTTGTCGCTCTAAATCAGGCTCCTTACCCTGAACTTAATTGGGACTCAAGCTCCCTCCAGACCTCAAGTAGAAATCATATATAGGATCCATCACTACCGATGTTAGCCGTCTGTTAAAAAGGCAGATCAAACCAGAAATGGTGTATTGCTGCTGTATCTGTGGCTACACAGTCATACCTTTCTAACGCGAGCAGAATTCATAAACATTTATGTGGTCCCGTGGGTCATTAATTATTTCTCACCCTATTATACTTTTCGCAGGCAGATGTTTAGACGAGCGATATTCCTTAGATTTGCCCGTCATGAAATTCACAGGAAAGACCTTCCCAGTAATGTTCACATGGTCGAATCCTTATCAGTCACATAGCATTCCATTTCCAACTTTATAGTTTGCATCGTAACATTCTTGTTTCTTTCTCTTATTTTTTGTTCACTGTGACAACTTCTGCTTTATCTTCATATCATCCAAATAAATTGGCTCGACCCCTATACTTACATAATTTCCAGTATATCCTGGTTTCTTTCTGTCGTTTTTAAGCTTGTTTTTCGTTCGTAGCATTCCTGTGACTTTTTTCATATTTCTTGTTCTCTGTGACAACCTCTGCTTTGTCTTCATATCATCCATAATTCCCAATATATCCCTGTTTATTCCTATCTCTTTTTAAGCATTTTTTTTTTAGTTTTGTCCATAATGTCCCTGTGTCTTTTCTACATTTTCTGTTCTCTGGGGAACTCTCTGATTTGTCTTCTTATCATTCGAATAAATTGGCACGGCTCCATTCGAAATATTATAAGTAGAATAATTATTAATTATTTAAAATCAACGTAGCATTAACATATTTTTTTTTCGTTGTGAATCATTTACGATTTCTAAGTCAGTGAGCTTTCAAGATATTTTTCACCGGTTTAAACGTACGAAATTTCCCTTTTACGCTCTCAAACCAACCACAACTATATGCTCTGGAGAAAGAAGCCAAACCAATTGCAGAATAACGTACAACGTTTAATTTATCTTGCTTTTTTATCGATTTTGTTATTCTTTGTCTATTTGCTTTTTTAATCAGCTGTTTTTACTTTAAAAAGTCGGATGAAAATGATTCTAGTAAACAACCCGTTTGGCACGAAGCCGAACCAAGCGTCGAGGTAAGATCCGGACTTTTGATTCGGTGTTACTTTTAGTAAGATGGGTTTCCCGTGTCGCCTAAGTCTTTGAAATGCTTCCAGCGCCGAAAAGCGTCAGATATACGAAGCTTTTAACATAAATTACTGGTCAGAGCTCTTGGCAACATTTGTCCAACTTCATCTTCGCAAGTGTGTTTAGAAGAACTGATGTAAATTAGTCTTGAGTTGTTCGTGGCTGGTGGCGAGGATTGGGGGAAGGGTTAGATAGAAAACCGAAAAAACCAAAGGGGAAAACGGTTTTCGAAAACACTGCGTGATGTATGTACAGATGCATTGCAGCAATCTCGGATTTTATAAGTATTCAAAAAAATGATCGCTAAAAATCAACATGATTAAAATGAAAAGGGACACTCAGGAATTTTCAGCATGGCTAATTATTTTTTTTTTTTCAATTCATAATTTTTATTATTATTATTTATTCGGCGAAAGTATTTGAAGTCGGTAAAATGGTTAATGATTTTTTTATTTATGGTTTATCAACCCTTTGCAGGGTATTTAAAGACGAAGCATGTAAGAATAATTTGAACAGAAGCAGATGATCCACTCTTGTTTCTAGTTTACGATTTGCTTTCCTTCTAACGTCTTTTTCATTCTCTTTTAATCCCTATAAGCTTTTTCATCACAGTGGCATTATTACCTTGCTTGGGTTGAACTGATTTTTTTTTTCAATACGGAATACTAGACTACCAATTTATTTGAGAATAACAAATATTTTTTTCTAAATAAAGGCTGTACTCTTTTGTTTGGAGTGATTTCGCAGTGGATGCTTGTATATTGTACTAAGTCGGTCCTAAAATAGGTTCGACGTACAAAACGTTAGGAACTTGATATAATAGGTATAACGCAGAGTAATCTAGTTGTGGTCGCTGATACGTTAGTATCCGGCTAACTGTCGTCCGACATCGACTGACTCACTGACCGACTCTCGTTACTCTTACTACTCCTACTTATTATAGGTGGGAGAGTCTATTAACTATAGAATAAGTGTGTTCCACCATAACATCTTTAAACCATAGTTGCTGGATGAGATGACTCAAACCTATCCCAAGTGTAATTGCACGAAAGTGAATATGACGAACACGACTTGAACTCTGCTCTCCGACTTCTCATCCAGGGCCTCTATCCATTATACCATCCGCACATACATTATATGCTCTGAATGAAGAATCAAGTTGTCTAGTATTTACTATTAGAAATAATTATTGATCAGAAGTATCAATGTAACTCTCACTGTTTGCCTTATTTGGAATTTTTTGGGAGTAATAATGTTTAATATAATTATTTACACTCTTTATATTTGGAAAATTATCCTTATCTTTGTTTTTTTTCATCACAACATTTTGGCTGTTGTGCCCTCCGGCCTGCATCAGGTGTATATTGATCTTGGTAACCTACAGGGAATTCTGAACTGAACACTTTATTTAATCTACGAGGTAGACTGTTCTGCAGAAATTAAAAACAGTCCTACAGAAAAATAAAAGATTAAGATCCGATAGGGTTTTGCAAATTGAACTGATCTCCAATTGCAAGGTATGGAAACGGATCTCCTTAAATTATTCTAAGATCTGTAGTGTAATGTTTGTAAATATTCCAGCAGTTAGAGAATAAACATTAAATAAAATACAAATTTTAAAATATGCTATATTTTACATGAGAAGCAAAATTATCTGTCATTTCCAAGTACCGTTTTTGCGCATTATACAAAATTATGTGTTATTTCAAAGTACCATTTTAAAAAAAAAATGAGTTTGTAACAGAAAACATTACATTCGAGTAAAATCTTAAAGAATCATACATTCCCGAAAATAAAAGAGAAATGCTTAAATTAATCCTGGAATATTGTAGATCATGTTCACATGTGAGCAACGACGAAAATTTGGAGAATATGAAAACAAAAAGAACACTTATACTTAACATCAGGTAGTGGCAGTTGAACACTTAGTAACGAAAAAGGGCTTAGAAAATATGATACTCAGAGGGTATACTGAAGGCAAGAGAGACAGGGGAAAACATCGTGACATACTTGAGTAAATCGATGGCGGAACAGAATTTTAGGAGTAATAAGAAAAGAGAAAAAAATCTTTAAAAACTACAATGGACAGAATATTGTGGAGAAACATGATCACTTCCGTCCTGTATGGACACGTCACATAGAATTAGTATTGAAAATATTTATTCTCGTTTATGTGTTATTGTTAGATAAGGAAAAACTCGGAAATCATTGCCATAATCCTAACCTAACTTATTAGAAAGCTAAGGAAGTGTCAGAATGATTCTGAAAAAAATAATTTATACACAAAAATAAAAACTTCAAAAATATTTTTTGAATATTTAATCCTCCAAAATACTTTTCTGTTACTGGAAACATTTCAAAATCTGAAGCGATACGGTAAACATATTTTATTAGAAGTAATCTTATGAAGAATTGAAACCAATCGGGTTCCATCAGTTTTGGAAACGGTAAAAAAATGTGTACATATAGTTGATTAATTCTTTTTTTTTTTCTTTGCTTTGTTTTTCTTTTTTTTTTCAGCATTTCTATTCAAGCAAGGCAGAAGTGCCACTAGCACGCAAAAGGTTATAGAAAGGGAAATTAAGTGTAAAAAAAGAAAGTTTGAGGAAAGTATAAAGAGAAGGATGGGGATCAATATCAAAACATCAGAAGATGTCGATTAACATCACATTTAAATTTTTGAAGATTATAGGTATCAGGGAAGCAAGTAAGAAGAAGGGTTTTTTTACTTTCGGGAAGTGCGGGAGAAGAACCTCTTGGAGTAGAAAACGTGGTTACATTTAACTGTTCCGACATTAAAATGGTGGGACCGAGATACCAACATAGTAACGCGCTTAAATTTATGCAGTTGGGGTACCAGTGAAAATACATCGTCAGATTAGATACCATGAAGATATTTGTAGAAAATACAAAAGGAAGCCACATTACGTATGTGAGAAAGTGCTTGGAGTCGAGATTCTAGGTCAGGACATATTACATTGCATATCCAATTTTGGATTTTGTCAGGAATCTGGAGATGAACAACGGGGGCACCACACCATATATGGCAACACTATTAAATGCAAGGACGAATGGTAGAGTGGTAGAATAGACTCAGGTGAGAAAAATCTTCTGGCGAAACACAGAGAATCCATTTTCCTTGCGGTAGATATAGCACTTCTCTTTTTCTTTTTTTCTTTCTTTTTCTTTTGATATCGGAGCTAGAAAAAGAAAACAACAAAACTTATCAATTCGGGATTTAATTATTTTCGAATTAGTCCCCTTCTGAAACCTCACACCTTATCCACCATCATTTCCATTGACGGAAAAAATCTTGGAATTCATTTTGTGGGATAACCAGCAGCTGTTTCGTTGCATTATTCTGGATTACTTCGTCGTTTTTAAGTCGTATTCCTTTCACAAGGTCGGTTTAATGTGGGCAGCCAGAGTGCGGACACCCGGGCTAGAAACAGAAAATTGTACGAGCCTCCTCTCTCCGGTGCAATGAGAGGGCGCGGCCTCGAGCAGCTGTTCCCCAGGGCTGGGCACATCTCAGTATAATTTTCCTCAGTTGCAACTCTGTCTTTTGACGGAGCTGCCCTGAGCGCACTCTGCCCAAAGACAGAGACGCAACTTAGAGACGATAAATAGGGTGTTATACACTACTCAAGAGAGTAATTTACACAGTGAGGATTTTCTAAGCGTAGCTTAGATGTGACACAAGGCCGAAAGTGTGGAGCACCCAGTGAGTACCAAACTCGCTACTCAGTCGTAATTGTTCTAGCTAGACAAGCTTGCTAACCTTACACCGCCTCGAGGTGCCACAGTGATTTTCCAAGCGTAGCGTAGATGTGGCACATTGCTGAAATTTACACAGTAATGATTATCTGAGTGTAGCTTGAATGTGTCACAAGTCCGAAAGTAAAGGGCACCTAGTGTGTATCGAACTCGCTACTCAGTCGTAATTGTTCTAGCGAGACAGGCTTGCTAAGTATTACACCGCCTGGTGTTACCTGAAAGGGCATAAAAAGCGGAGATTTTTGTGTGCTTTTGCCGTATTGAAAGTATACGAATTAAAGAGAAACGACGAGTAAGGATGACAAAAGAGACTAGGATACATGGTAAAATACTGCTTTGAGTAGGAAGCTGTGGAGAGCCATGATCGCCGACATCCCGAAGAGACATAGATCAATAAAAAAAAAGTTTCACACTGCGGTTATTGGATTCTGTGTGATCTATAAATTGTCCATGCCATGTTTCACCTGTAATCGGTATTTTATAAGCGTAGCTTAGATATGACACAAGGCTGAAAATATCGGTGTTCATTGAGAATCGAACACGCTACACAGTCTTAATTGTTTTAGCTGGAAAAAGCTTGCTAACCGTTACATCACGTCGAGGTTTCCAATCTTCCCTTTTCATGTGTCCTAAATGTTTTACTTGTCTCCTTGTTATTATCGTCTACACACGAATATAGTTAAGATTTTTTAGGATCACTTTTTTTACGCAAAAACTAGGGGCTGCACTACACACAGATAATTTACTTATTCTTTTGAAGAGATTAAATTAATGGCTTTTCGGTGACTGGTTGCTCTATACACAGGTAATTTTTTTCCCGGGGTGTTACAATTAATGGAAAAAAAAATCCGGTGACGCACTATACATGAAGTCAAGTTATAGACGAGTATATACTTTATAAGCAAAAAGATATCTGCCATTCCAATTCTACTAAATCTTTCTCGTTTCTTTACTTAATTTGGTCGTGACATACTTAATTATCGTTAGGTGAATTACATCACAGTTTCTTCATGTCTTCCTTCATGTATAACGAAATTGTTTTGCACTCATTTTAATGCAGGAGACTAGATATTACATAGCCGAATAGTACATGTGTTTCGAGTTCACAGGGGCTTGATATGCTTTCAGACTTAATGTATATTTACACGAATTTTGTAAAAAAATCGTTATATGTATGCAAACGAAAAAAAAACTTATTGAACCATAAGTCAGAACTAGAAATGATCGTACAATAAGTCTTCGTGTCGGTTTTATCAACCTAAACGTCGTGGAGGTACTACGATAAAAAAAAAAGCTCTACCAAAATGTATATCCCTCCTTGGCCTTTTGGCTCATGAGGTTCAAATAATCTTAAGCACAAGCGCCAGCGGGCATTCCCCCCAACCAGGTAATATCTCTCCTTCGGGAGGAGTAATGGTTTATTTTCCGGCGCCTGGGGCGTGCCCAAATAAGGAACTGCTGAGGGTGATTGGACAATTTTTGCACGGTATTGCCGTTAAATGTTTTTTAAAACTTGAACTGGTCATATTCGGTAGCGACGTGGGGTCACTAAAAAATAACCTCTACCAAAATGTATTATTATTGGACACAGTCTTAACAATATAAGATATACAGTTCATACCGTGTTGATTGCAGACACAGAAATTACGTTTTACCGTGATATAATCATTGGCAGATATGTTTCGATATTCTGATCTTCAGCTAGTTTCTAAACCTGGCCACCGACTTAGGCACTCAACAACCCTCTCACCAAACTTTGTTTTATAATAAAACTATGCGGCTTAGCATATGATTTTATGGAGCCCAACCTCCTCCAGGCTGATTTGAATTCCTTTTCCTAGACTCGTTGACAAATAAATCCGTCTTGTTATTTACCAGAAACTACAGGAGAAAATGATCGATTCATGCAATTAACAATGTTATTAGCACAAATGTGAATGTAAGTAACTCGACTGGAATTCGAACTCGGCTCTCTAATTCCGTATTACTCCAATGTATTTCCTATGCCGGTTGCTGGATATTCTAGTCTGCCTGCAATTTAACTCAGAGCTGAGGTGTGAATAGATGATTTCATACCTTTCCAAAGGGCATTTTATGATAGTTAACATAACGATCTCTACTCGAATTCGAACACCGCTCGCAGATTTCTTTTCCCGACCATTTAACCATTACATAACTCGGACATCTATGTACGCTGCCACAACTAAGCTATAATAGGTACTACCAAAGCAAACGTCATACGTAATGTTCAAAGAGATTTTTTTTCAAATGTAAAATCATTCTCGAGGCTTCTATTTTATTTACAATTTCAAGCTAATAGATTACATTTAATATTTCCAATAAGCAAAATACTTTGCTGTATTTCAAAACTAATTTAAATTGACTGGAGGCAATTTCATTTTTTTAGATAGTTGATTAGCGCCCGTTTTTAGTCGGCTTTCATTACGATGAAATTCTCTTTATTGAAAAATCTTCCCATATTAAAATACACTTTTCAGAAACTTTATTTGAAAAATATTATCTGATTTTAAGTATAATGAATCTGACTTGAAACAAATATTATTTACTTTAAATTTAAAATATTAGAGAAATTCATTTCTTAACACAGCCGCAGCTGTTTATGCTGTTGAAATGTTTCCCAGGTTCATGGCAGATTGATGTTTATCTCATTGTGTACTATGGAAGCTTTAGTCGTAAAAAAACAACGTAGGCGGCTTTTATATGTAATTTTTAAATCCTCACAAATCTTAACAATTTAAGAAAAATATTCGCCGTAATCTAACATTTGTATTGAACTTTTGATACAGTGTAGCTTTAAATTTACTATTATTCAGCGCCCTTATTTTCTGGTAATATCGTCTATGAGAGTCCGTATCTGCAAAATCGGTATATTATTGTACATACAAAAAATTCAAAATACTTTTTTGATGATTTGTATTAAGTTATTTTATTTATAATTAGTAAATATAGTCTACATTTAATAATAATATAATATAAATGGCTTTAATTAATATAGAATTTTAAAACATTTAAAACTTAAAAAAATATTCTAATTAAAACTTTTGAAAAGGAAAACAATTATTCTTTCATTATTCATCGATTTTTATTAAAACAATAGTTTCCTGAATATATCTTTTCATAAGAGTAAATAAAAGCTTTTCTAATTAAATAATGCCAGAGTTTTATTGTATTTTTTTTATTCTACGATTCAGTGAAGATTTTCTGTAAGTGGTGTTTCCTGTTTCACAAAAACAAATTAATGAGTTAAATTCTTCAAGAAGTCCGGCTTTTAAATAATAGAAATATGGAAAGTGTGGAAATTTAATTTCTCGAAATTTCATAAAAGTATGTAAGTGGGGGTAACAGATGAAAAAAAAAAAAAAGTCACCATCGTTTTCTAAAAATATAAAGAAAGAATTAATTCGATTTATTAGTGTATAAATCCGGAAAATCTTATTAAAATCCGACAATTATTTGATTTTTGCAAGAATTTCCTATGTGTCTTTATCGTAAAAAAAGACGCTACTTTTCCCCATACTAATATTTGGCTGACACAAGAAATTTTAAACGTAATTTTGAACGCGTTCGAAAGAATTTTAAACGTAATTTTGAACGCGATCGAAATGATGAAAAAATTTAATAAAATAATAAAAAATACTTTATTCTTTCCTTTTAAGAATAACATTTTGGCGATAAAACTTGGTTTTCATCAAGATTGGCATCTTTTCCATCAGGGTATGCTCTTCCTCTTTTTTTTTTTTTTTTTTTAGCGAATTTCTAGTGGTACGTACAAATGCATTCTTAACTGCTTCGTAGCTGTTAAGGTGATACATAAGTCATCACAAATGGTACACACAACCGGAAATAACTGATGACTTAAGTTTAAAATTAAAAACACAATCGAAATATGTGTTGCTGTCATGATTTTTTTTTTTAAGCGTTTCACCCCCAGCAAGGCGGGAATTCACTAGGACGCAAGGGGTTACAGAAAATTTGGAGCAAGATCAGATAGGAGTGATAGAAGAAAGGATGACGAGAAGGGTAGTGGATAGATCAAGGCAACTGGAGATGTTGATTGACATTACATTTGAATATCTGGAGATTATAGCTCTCAGGGAAAATGGAATAGGGAAGGGAGTTCCACAGGCGAGAGGTGCGGAGACATGAAGCTATTGGAGTAGAAGAGATGGGTACATTTAATAGTTTCGACAGTGAAAGGGTGAGAGCGGGATGCCAGCCTCGTAGGGAGCTTGAGACTCATGAAGTCTGGATACCAGCGAATGGAGCTCCTCGGAGCAATTGCCATGAAAGTATTTGTAAAACAGACAGAGAGGCGACGGCGCGTCTGTGAGAAAGTGACTGTAGACGAGATGCCAGATCAGGGGCAATTATATTGCATATCTGCTTCTGGAGCCTATCAAGAACCCTGAGGCAAACAGAAGGGGCTCCAGACCATATATGGCAGCAATACTCCATGCAAGGGCGAATTGTTGAATTGTAGATCTGGAGGATCGATTCTGGAGAGAAAAAATTCCTGGCGCGGCACAGGGAGCCAACTTTCGTTGCGGTGGACGAAGCAATTGACTCAATGTATTTATTCCATCTCAGGTCAGCGGTCAACGTGAGACCGAGCAGCCGCAGGGAGGTGCTCTCGAGAAGTTGTGCGTCAGATATTCTAATGGAAAGCAGGGAAGGATCTCTGTGGTGATTAATAGAGATCAGATTTGTGCTTTGAATCGGAAACTTTGTCGACTACTGAAAATATGTGCACGTTGGAACGATTTATACGGAGAAAATTTAAATCGAGATCTGTCTCTTCTACAAATATTTTCATGGCAACAATTCGGATGAGCTACTTTTTCCTAGTGTCCCGACTACAATAATCTACTAATTCTACTAGATCTGAAAGTAGGTTTGATTGTTTTACTGTTGAACTAGCTAGAAACCTCTATTTCTACTCTGTCTGTTACTTTCTTGCACTTCCCTCTCGTAGAACAAAATTCCGATTTCTTGCTTTATCGTAAAACATGTTTGATAACTGCAAATTTCAAACATTTAAATGGAACTTCAATCGCTATCTTCTCTTTACTTGAACCTTGTTCCTTTCTGTCCCTGCCGTTATCCTCCCCATTTACAATCTTCTCGTTTTCTTTCACTTTCACTCCCAGTAACCCCCTGCATTCTAGTGGCATTATCGCCTTGCTTACGATGTAACGATTAAAAAAAAAATGTCGACGCAGAACATTTGTTTATTTCGAGAAAATTTCATTTGCTTATTTAATGAGATTTAGTCAAAGCTTTTGAAAGAATTGCGAAGACTTTGTATGTCTTCGTTTATAATAGGAAAATAATAAATCGTTCCGTTAAGGTTTTTCTTTCATCTTTCATCAATCTGAAACATCCCCCACGATCAACGGTCTTTTTTATGACTCAAAGAAATGTATTTTTAGAAACCGACCCAAGCAAATTTCACACTGACATAAAGAGATGGGATGGGAAAAAAATAAGGAAATATAATTGTAGGAAATTAAGTTAAATGGTTTAGAAAATTTGCCAAAAGTCTTCTTATTGATGTATCTTTCCTTCTTCAGTCAAAACACGGAGCATCCAATAGACTTGGTACTAAACACTCGCTCAACTTCTAGATACATTTAGAACATCTCTAAGGTATTGCAACGTGGTGTCATGGTTAGTTAGCTTATCATTCAAGATTAATTAGTGTCATTTAGTGAGTTCGATCCTCATTGGATGCTTCATGCTCTCGGTCTTGTAACATTTAAGCTACTTTAGTCTAATTTGTATGTTAGAATACGAGTAAACTTCTTATTTTATATCAACTCATGCTTAAAGAGTAGCCATTAGATTCTTTTAAAACGATAAGAAACATGTCAATAATCACAAATCTCATGTACCTTAGGCAAAGAGACTTAAATTATAAACAAACCGAGGTAGCGATGAAGAAAAGTACACATCACTTGATGATGACAGTAAACAGTCAAACTCTCATTTTACAAAATGAAGACAACCTTCATAGATATAAAAATTGTACCCTTAGAGAAAAAAAAAAAAAAACAAACAAAAAAACGAATAAGTCCAATTTTGAAGGTCGAAAAGCAAAACGGCCGAAACGCTCTGATAATGACATCAAAGATTAGTCTTGAAAATATATAATGTCATTAACGAAACATCTTCATCCCATGAATTCAAAAAGAAAAATGTATCTTTAACACCGTTTAACACATATCTGAATAGGTGACCGCTTGAGCATATCAGCTGCTGTAAAATTGGATGTGCCGGTGGTGCCATGGATAAAGACTCGGAATTTAAATCGGAGAGTCGAGTTTCAATTCCAGTCGGATTCATTATATTCACATAGACGCAAATAATCTTGAGAAAAGTATGGTCCACCTCTTTTCCCTTCCAGCTATGGGTCAATTAGTAGGAGTTGTATCAGTCGATCATTTTTATATCTAGGATATTCTTACAATCTGAAAATATTTTCTGGCTTTAAATAACCTGTAAAGTTTTGATAAGCCGTAAAGAAACAAATCAATCAATAAAACGGCATTTGAAATTTTGACTTTTTTTTTCTTGAATATTACTAGAGATTAAGCGCTCAGGATCACGAACAAATAAATTAACCAAATAAGTAATCCATTGCGATTACCCATAATTGGCGGACATATTAGGAGACAAAACATACGGCATATGAGGCGCATTTTTGTTATGTAGTTAATGCGAAACTAGTACTGTATCACTTTAACTGGGAAGGTTTAACTTATCATGATAGATGGTTTTCTCAAAGAGGCTACTTGCCTTGATTGCCTGTTGGGCCTCAATCTCACCCCAGACCTAAAGTGCAACTTAGATCAACAACCTATTGCTAAAGATGAAGGAAAAATGGTCAGTACATTCTACCGTTCCAACAAGTATTTGATTCTCTCTTGATACACTGCATCTTTACAAAAACAAAAATGACATATTGCTGTCATACTTGGGCTGGAGATGCCCAGCACTCGCTTGCCTGTACTGATAGATTTCAAAAACTTCTACGAAGCCTTTTGGGTGATGAATTATCCATCCTAAAATCGTTTTTTTTTTTCTCACAGACTAACATTCGCAAGCCTATCTTTGTTCGATCACTATTTCCATCGCAAATGTTCTAACCAGCTAAATTACTTGATTCGATAAATCCTGAGCTTAGCAGCCGCCATGTCACATTAAGATATGTTGATTTTTTCAAATCTTTTAGAAAATCATCATTTCACACAGTGTGAAAGATTAGGTTTGAAGTGATAAGTAGTGATACCAGTAAGTAAATTGATAGTTTTTAATAATTTATGAGCACTTGGTTTGAAAGATCTGAAAAATGTATAGAAATACCTAATTTCTGCTTAAAAACTTTTACTGTTTTAAGAATAAATCGAAATGAAGTTAATGCCTTTTGTATTAGAATCATTGAATAGAAAAATTATTAAATCTAGAATTCTAATAATGAATCAACTCAAGCAAATATGCAATGTTTTACTGTTTTCGATACGTAATAATTGTGTAATAAAATTGATATTACAGAAAGGATAACCAGTTAATAAGATCTGGTTAGTCATAATAATAAAAACTAAAAATAGATAAAAGTGTATATAACATTATAATAATGTTGAGTATAAATTATGAAACAAAATGTAAATTTGCATTGTTTATTGAACGTTACACTAGAACTATTGCATTGTATCACACATTACATCATAATATAGTAAAGTTGTTTAGTATAATTTCCCTTTGAAGTAAATGAAGGTTTTATTTGATGACACAATGAATTAGTAATTGCACTATGCATCTTGTTCATATACAATTTGTAAAACTTCGGTAAATTATAAATTTTATGTGGCTTTCACTTATCACCGGAATTAAATTCCAACGCTACGACTTTGTACCTAATTGTAATAATTAACCTCGTTTCTGTTGAACAATCACGTGGTCAAGATAAGCACTCAGTTTTGGAGTAAGCTGAGTGAATAATAACTCAACATTAAGAGAGCTATTTATGGTGCAATGGAGCATCTCATCGTGCTAAAGTGGAATAGTCCATTGCTTGGGCTGTGATTGGCTGCTGGTACATGAGTGGAAGCATTTCTGTATAAACCAGCTTGATTCTTCAGTTAGTTTGCAGGATTTGTATTAAGTTACAACCTGCTTTATTTTTGTCTGCCAGCTGGACGCTAGCTGGGACCCTTACGCCGGTAAGTGCTGCTTATTATTGTTATTCTACAGTTTCCTCATCAAACGGTAATGATACGGAGGAAACTATTTTGTATCATTATTTAACATATAAACTCCAACTTTCAAATTGAGTGCAATGAGGCGATTCAAAAATCGACTTGTCCTAATGCTACATCGCTCCAATGAATCCTCCTCTTCGTATTTCTTGGATAAGAATAATAAGGTCCTGTCAAACTCTTTATTCCCTAGGGCTGCTGCATTGTAGAACAGAATCCCGACAGGATGTTCCCCGGATCACAACAATCTTAACCTCTTCATGTTTTGGTTTAAGCATTATCTTTTGTACATAATCTTAGGAACATCACTACTTGCCATTTTTAAGCAGATACAGCACCAAATATTAAAACTCTACTTTGGGAATTTTATGGGGATGAATATGAGTAAAAAAACAATATGTATTGGGTGAAAAATATGTTCAAGTACAATGTTTCTTGATTGCTTATAATTCTAGATGTATAAATGAAATGAATTCACGCGGACGCAACCACAAAATATCAACAAAACATATTCGATCTGATGCGTGTGACAGTTCTCTTTTGAATTTCCTAGAGCTATTCCATAGCAGCCAATGAGCGAAAGTTATCCATTTTACAAAGGCGATTTTCGGCTTTCTCTTTTCACAAGTAGCATTCCCTACACAATTCGCTGGTTGGCGAGCCGACCGGCTGATTGGCCTTTGCCAAGATTTAAGAGCCTTTACGGAGGAGCAAGAATTGTTTGTTCGTTCAGACGCGTCCGATTTCTCTCTCTCTCTCTCTCTCTCTCTCTCTCTCTCTCTCTCTGTCTCACTTCACTCTCTATGTTCCCCACTTCCATTCGATTGTTGACCACCGTTCTTTTTGAAAACCGTCCAAAAGCCTTTTGTGCATCCGACGAAACGCTGGACGAAGTAGTTTTGAAACTGAAGGCGAACACAAGAAAATGCAATTCTGATGGCAATGAACACAATCGATTGTACACTGTGCTGATATCCTCTTCTACCTCGCCATCGATTTTCTTTTTTAAATTCCTTATTTGTCCGTGAACAAGTGCTGTAAGAGGGTGGGCCGAAAAGTTCACAGGCTGACTATGAAAGAATGATGTTCGTGCCGTGAAACCTTGCATGTATAAATTTGAACACATCTTAATCACTGTATTGTTTCCTTCCAGATAAATTGGCACCAGACTGTTCACTGACGATTTCAAAAGTAACCGTAGCGATTACCCTTGAAATTCGACAATATTTGGCATGGAATCTAAAACACCGTTTTATCCATACGAACCGCTGTCTAAGGTGATAGTGTTCATCTATACGTAGTAGTAACTACTAGAATTGTCTTCAGGTTTAGACAAGAAATGTAGACACGGTTCTCTAAATATCAAAAATTTATACATTGTTTTAGTCTACACTGATATAGTTAATATTTACTCAAACTAAGTACAATTGTTACAAGTATCAAACTTTAGATTCAGCTTGCAATGGCTTTAGAGTTCAGAATTCCTTTGCAGTCTATTATCCATTTCTTATACAAAAGAGATGTAAAGTTTACACCACTATTGTTTTTATAACGATGATGCACGGAAACGTTTATAGGCTGACTGTGAAGGAGTGGTGCTAGAGCTTTGACATCCTGCATGCATTAATTTCAACTCTTACTAACAACCTAATTGTTTCCTTCCAGGTAAACCGATATATGACTTTTCAAAGGTAAGACTTCAAAAGTAACCAATAGCGACTACACTTGATAATGGATAAACTTAGGCATTGTGGTGTTCTCAATTACCTGCAGAAAAAGGGTTTAGTCACCAAGGGTATTCATCATTATATGATCACAACATCAGTGTATGATGCCTAAGCTTTATCAACCGTGATAATGTTCATTCTATACGCAATATATACCCTCTATAATTGTCATCACATTTACACAACAAATGTCTAAACGGTCCTTTATATATATAAAAAAGTGTCTACATCATTTTAGTTTAGTTTACACTAGTTTAGTTAATATTTACTCAAACTAAATAAAATTGTAAGTGCTGTATAGTGCTCACGTTCTGCGGAGGTCTTAAGCGTCGGGATCAATTCAATAATAAAGTTGTATTCTTCTCTCTCAGTCGGTGATCGTTAGATGTTTTGAATCCAGTGATAAAAGAATTTCAACACAGGGAATTTTATTAACGATCCTGTCGACAGTCGAACCTCTGCCTTTGGACAGAGAGGAACCCGGACGAGGCTATGCCGAAGGGCAGAGTTTCGTCCGGGGAGGTAGACAGACCCGATCCCGTTTATGCGGGGTCTACGGGGATTTTTTGGCCTAGCCTACGGGCACGGGTACCCCACATTAAATTCGGCCTTCTGCGTCGACATGTAACTACTATCCAGTGGGGGTCGTTTACCGCTATCCATTGGGGGTCGTTTACCGCTATCCAGTGGGGGTCGTTTACCGCTATCCATTGGGGCGTCGTTTCAGCTGAATTTATCAGATGAAGTAAGCATTTTTAAGTTGACCCCAGGTCTGGAATCTCCGCAACTGCCACCACAATTGGAAACATTGATCGTATTCCCCATTTGGTGGTGGATGACTCTTGATTGACTAAGCATCAAATAGCCAATGTTAGAATGAGAGTGTTGAGAATATTCTGCGAAATGACTTTGGCACGACGATGGTTATTGCGCAGGGATGGGGTGCTACGTCTTTTGATATTCGGTCAAAAGGCATTGTGTTTATTTTATTATCTTTAAATGGGTCATACCATCAATAGAGTGTACTATGCCATCTTACTGATGCATTTAGTAGAGTCTTTTAGACCCTAATGACCAGTCGTCCAGAGTATGATGATAAACTACATCCGGTTCCAGGGTAAGACGATAAACTTCGTCCAACAGCATGGCCTCTGATCAGGAGGCTGTGAGGAGCGTAGAACCCCCTCTAAATTGTTGGTGTTCCCAGGTCCACCCTGACTCAGGGTGGCAGCATCTGTTAGACTCCCAGCTATGGCCAAATAGTTAACCACGTAGCTGAGGTAAAAAGCATTATAAAAGTGTAAAAATAGGTTTTAATACCAGAAATACATTTTAAAAATTAATACCAGAAATAAATTTTTGAAAGAAAAAAAATATTACCAGCAATAAGTTTTTGAAAAAAAAAAATTATTACCAGCTATACGTTTTTGACAAAATAATATTACCAGCTATACATTTTTGAAGAAAAAAATATTAACAGAAATAGATTTTTGACAAAACAAAAATGTTACCAGGAAAAAAAAGTTGTCGGCATTAAATGACCCATTGAGGTTGATATGCCGTAAAACAAAACAAACCAAATGGCCAGGAAAGCCGACGAAATGGGTCAGGTTTCATAAGGGCAAGTCCTCGGTTTCAAATGCTACCGTGCATTAGTGTGAATTTGAACAGGATGATCAACCTCCCTATCTTCCTGGTTTGAGTATCGTTTGCGCCCTAACATAAAAAAACACTTTGGCTGATAACCAGTATCGAAGTGATGATATTATATCTATCGTTGATGAATATGTTGACAATTGTTTTTAATTCTTCGCTTATTTTCTGTTTTTGATTATTTGGATGTAATTTCCGTCTTCAGATCAGCAGAAAATATTTTTTCTCTTTCCTGGTTAACAAATGCACACGTTAATTCAACCGTATGGAAACAAATACAATGCATGTAGATAAGAATTGATTAAATTTAAAAAAAAGCATACACAAACACCAATTCGTAACTACCTTTTTAAAATTCTGATCTTTTCTTAGTTCCGTATTTAATTATTACATGTCATTACTCTATAAATAATGGACTATTTTGACAAACAAGCTGATCAGTCTTCTTCGAACAGTCAGGTCTCAGTTTACGTGGAACGAAACAATGCTGCTATTAGTTAGAAGAGTTGGAATTAATGTATGCAAAACATCACAACTGTCATCCTTCATAGTCAACCTATGAACTTTATAGTCAATCATCGAATACCATGTCAATTCTACGGAAGATGTGTTGTTTTTTTTTTAGTACTCTTTACATTTAAATTGAAAGAAAGTTAATAGAACTCTTGAATGTTTTCATAGTTATTGGTAGCTGCAGGACGTCTAGAACTTGGGTCATTGTAAAAACTCTCTCTTTCCGCTCGTAAATTCAGCTGCCCACTTTTGAATCGTCGATAAAGCTGGATCGTCATCAGCTAACGTAGCCACAATGTCATTGTGGGATAAACCTTTTTCTGTAGCTATTGGATAACGCCATTTGCAAGCTGAAACCAATGTTTGAGTTTTGCAATGTTAAGTAATAGTTTAGCAGGCTATTACTTTTAAGGTAAATGGTACCTCTGCTCGGAAATCCTGAGTTTGACCTTCGACAAAACAAGTAAATCGATTTCGATTGGCTGAGCCAGTGTGAGAACGATAGATAGAGAAATGGTTTTCGGTGAGTTGTTTCGTAATCGCCAAAGAATGTAGACGTGTTTTCTTTCGTGTCTGAAACGGCTCCCCAGTGATGGAAACTACCCCCACTGGATAGTAGTTACATGTCGACAGGAACGTTAACAAAATAGTTAGGATTAAATTTCCCTGTGTTGAAGTTCTTTTATCTCTGGACTCAAAACATCTAACGATCACCGGCCGAGAGAGAAGAAGGCAACTTTATTATCGAATTGATCCCGACGCTCAAGACCTCCGCTGAATGTGAGCGCTATACAGCACTAACAATTTTACTTAGATTGAGTAAATATTAACCAAACCAGGGTAAACTAAACTAAAACGATGGAGATATTTTTTTATATATATATAAAGGACCGTTTGGACATTTGTTGTGTAAATCTGAAGACAATTATAAAGGGCGGTAACGCGTATAGTTGAACATTATCACCTTAGACAGTGTTTTATATGGATAATACGTGGCAATGTTGTAGATTTCAATATAATTCATATCATGAGACAGTTTTAAGCAATGGCAGGCTTCTCGTCTTCTTGGTGCAGGTGTTTGTTCAGGCTTATTTTGTTTCTTTAACACCCACAGAGCCAACGCTTTTTTTTAATGATTCAACTCTGCCGAGCAGAAATTACTTCTTCTGGGAGTGAACGCTTAATGTCGAGCAATCAAGGAAGAAGTATTAATTTTGCAACAACATATTCCTTCTCACAATTTCAGACATCGTTCGAAAGCGACTACTATTCGTATGAAATTATCGGCCCATATTTGGTTAGGTGAAATTGTATAATTTTTTGGTATACGCTTTTAGGATAGGAATGTTTACATTCGTCTATTTACATGCGCTAGAAGAATCTCTATTTCTCAATAAATGATTTGCTTATAATTCTTCGCTTATTTTCTGTTTTTGATTATTTGAATGTAATTTCCTACTTCAAAACAGCAGAAACATTTTTTCTCTTTCCTGGTTAACGAATGCATCCGTTAATTCAACCATGTGGAAATAAATACAACGCATGTTGATAAAAAGTGATTAAATAAAAAAGCATACACAAACCCTAAGTCGTAACTACCGAGTAAAAATTCTCATCTCTCCTCAGTTTCGTATTTAATTATTACATACCCTGTCATTACTTCATAAATAATGGACTATTCCGCTTTGATTGCGAGGAAAGAAAGAGAAGACATGTAAAAGATGTTGTTTATTTTCAGAGAGAACGTAAGGAAACGCGGTAAATCTCAGTTGTTTGTCGTCTGCTTCAGAGAAATGGAAAAATTTGTAAATTTCTAATCTTTTCATTTGTGCGCTATTACTAGTTTCGATAATGATTTTGTATACATATTTATAATTTTTAATGCGGTATAAATTTGTTAAGCTCAAGTATTTTACGATGCATCAAGGGAGTTTCTACGGGTATTTTTTGGTCGGGGAACTCACTATGAACTTATTTATGGGAAAAGATACAATTTCCTGCCAAGGAAAGTTCGAAAATAATCGGATCAACTTTGGCGCAATTCTTTAATATATATATATATATATATATAAAAAACACACCTATGTAGGTTTTTTTTTAAAAAAATATAAAACACTCGACAACACTTTTTAACAAATCGGGTGTACAAAAAATATGCGGTCGCTTCGTATGAAATTTTTGGAGCTAACGCGCATTCGCGTGATCCCATCAGAATATTTAAATAATGAGAATATTTTCCAAACGCTTCAGAACAGTTTACTTGTCCGGTAAGATGCAATACAACTGTCTCTCACCGCAAGCCCGTTCCCTTTACTGCTGACGGAACAGTATCAAATTACAATTTTCAACTTGGCGATAATGCTTTTAACGTCAAGCGGCTGCTAACATTTCTTTACCACTCTCAGAGACTTTAAAGAAAAATAAAACACGAACGATAAATTTTTTTATCTGATATTTCTACAAGTTTTGAGTTGTAAAATGAAAATAAAATAAAAACTTCTCTATTTTGTAGCACTCATATTAATCGTTTTTATTAACATTAGTACCACTACATATTCAATCAATTAACTTAAGAATTAAGATTCATAAAATAATTTAAATAACAAAAGCCGTAAATTCTCTACGGAGATTTTTAGCCAATTAGTATTATTCAGTGCTTAACCAGTTTGAAGATTTTAGAGCTTATTTCTCCGTTAAAATCTGTCAATGGACTACATTGGCTGATGCGCCGACAATCTTCATAAAATGAAAAAAAAAACATCTCTTTCCGTTCATGCGTAATATACATATTATCTAACTGCATGAACGCTTAAGGTGGTAAAAGTAAACATGTCATGGAAGATCTAGCACATGTTCAGCGTCTTCCTTAGCAATGGAATACGAATTGAAGAGATAATTATTTGATCGTGTGTATATGTCATGGTGTGTTAAGAAGGAGGCAATTCTTGTTACCTCGACCGCATAAATTTAAGCGTACTACTAGATTTGGCAATTGAGTCACATACTTTTATTGTTGAAATAGCTTGACGTCACCATAATTTTATTCTAATCGTGTCCTGTCTATATCTCTGAGATGAGGTATTAATATTACTTGCATTATTTACATTAATCTGACTGATATCCTCATCTTCATTGCCATATTAAATTTCTGAAGATCGTAGGTGTTCCGGAAGCAAGAAACCAGAAGAGTCTTAAAGGAAACTATTACTTGCACTATTTGCATTATTCGGTCTGTTATCCCCAACTTCATTGCTATATTCACAACGTTTCGGCCGTTGTACTCCCCGGCATCTTTACGTGATTGTAATTTCGAAGCGAACTCTTTATTTCGTCCACCGGGGTAGATTGTTCTAATTCCACGTGAAACACCAGATTGTTCTAGTTCCAGTTCAATATCAGGCGACAGCAGTGGTCAACCAAAAGGTAAATAACTGAGATATCCGGAAGAGGCATGGCACGTGGAATTTGTTCAATCTGCTCCGGTGGACGAAATAAAGGATTTGGTTCAAAATTCAAATCACCTGAAGAAGGCTAGTGCGTACAACGGCCGAAACGTTTTGAATATAGCAATGAAGATGAGGATAACAGACTGAGTAATGCAAATAGTGCAAGTAAGAGTTTCCTTTAAGACTCTTCCGGTTTCTTGCTTCCGGAACACCTACGATCTTCAGAAATTTAATTGCAACGTCAATGACCTTGCACTATCCTCCTGACTCGTGTTCTTTTATTGTCATTTCTCCCCACTTGGCAATTTGGAGTAAGCACTAGCGAAATTACTTGTTACTTATCTTCACTTTTGAACCGTTTCTAAGGAGATCAAAAATAGGTATACAGTGTAACCCGGGTATAAGAGAGTTGTCGGGACCGGAGAATAAGTCTCTTATATCCGGGTTTGGTCTATTTTATATACATTAACACAGGCTCTAATTTGGGACCAGAGAAAATCTCTCTTATATCCGGGTTTCTCTTATATCTGGGTCTCATATATCCGGGTTACACTGTATATGTTTCCATGTACAAATAATATCCAATTCTTGGAATCCAATTGCCTTTGCTTTAGAAAAGAGCCTTTCTGATATTTATGAACATTTAATATTTACTGGAACATACAATTAATTTAGAACCGTCTCCCTACGGTCACCTTTGAATGCGACTGCTAAGCTCTCTTCTCCAATCTTGTTAAAATAAGAAGCCATTTATCAAAAACCTCCACTATAATAGGTTAAATGCTACCACTGAATCAACTCTCTCATGCTCAAATTTATACGAAATTTTCTTTTATGCGACATGACCGTTCAGGACTATCCGTGAATTCATTTTCCTTTTGACTCTAAATACTTTTTGACTCTATCATCCGTTTTTCTCCTGATCTATCAGTCATTCACACAAAATTATTAAGTAGGTTATTCGGTATCGACAGCACCATTATTAGTGTTAAATTTCCCGAGACTACTTTCTCAGAAATTTCTACTGTCTTCCCGTGATTTTAATTACAGGCATCATTTGGTCCTATTGTTCTGTGACAAGATCAGATAGGCCAACATAAGAACTATCATATTGAAGTAATCCAAAAAGTGACTTGACCGAAACAGTTGTGAGTTCTGTACGTGTTCACAGCAAATGTGAAACAAAATTTGGAGAGTTGTGTTACTAAAGAGAAATAGCTGAAACTAAGATATCCAAAAAAGGCACGGCACCTGGAAGTAGAACAATCTAACCCAGTTGACGAAATAAAGGGTTCGGTTCAAAATTCCACCGTATATCACCTTAAGAAGGCCGGGGGATATAATTTCGTGAATATGAAAATAAAAGGATAGTCCGAACAATGTAAATAGTTGCATCACTTGTAGGAACTGCTTTTTCACCTATGAAGATCAAAACATTATATACACTGTTTGTTTGTCCACCTTTTTAAATTTATCTGTATTTTGAAAAATTTTGGATTAGCTTGTCAAAACAGGTAATAAACGCATATCTGTAATAATTATTAGGATTTCTGATTTTCGCGAGACGGAAGAAATTGCCGGGTTGGGTGAATTGGATTTAATCGGTCGCAATCACGGAAAATTTCGATTAAACCTTTTACTTGAGATATCTAAACGACTCGAAAGAGTATAGGATTTTTTAATATGATTCAATCAAATAACTGTAGAGCTGCTAACAAGGGCGGGGGGAACATGGCCAAGAATCTGTTGAAATCCATTCACATTCTGGAACATATTCAACAGGCTCAAGAATATTGAATGTGTGCAGATTGAAAGCAAACGACAATGGTGATTCCACACGCTATTCACAAATTATCCAGCTATCATTAATATCTAAAAATAAATGATTGGAATATTACCTTCATGACACAATCGTGAAGATACGAATGCGTTCTAATAAAACATGCCCCCACATATACATATAATGATGTTGCATTTAAATTTTTGAAGATTAACTTTGAACTGAAAGAAAGAAGACGTTTATATATTATAATATACATAATGTATTATTATATAAAAAAAAATCTATATATATCGTTTTCCCATATATATGATAATACAACGGAAAAAAATGTGTGAAACTTAAGAGAATTTAAAGTATTTTCAGAGTAGATGTTAAGCCAAAAAGCGCTGAGAAGATAACTAGATAAATTCAATAAATCAAAAAACATGTCACGTGACATATTTTGTTAAACTAATCAGAAGCTTTGCTTCGAAACTATCAACAGGGACACATTGAACTTACGTGATCTCATATTTATACTCTTCTGAAAGACAAACAAAAGCTAAGTCTAAATTTGAAATTCTTAAAACTTTTCGTTACAAACGTCGAAATATTAAACATTTATTAACAGATAATTCACTTGAAAATTTTCATTTACTGAAATATATAATATATATTTGTAGGAAATATATATTATATCTTTAAGGGGAGGATTTAGTTGTAAAAGTAGAAAAATAATATCTTATAGGAAAAGAGGAAACGCTCTCTGATTTTTCCCAGAAGCGTTATTCTTTCAATATAAAGACATACATGGTTCAAAGATCTGAAAATTTTTATTGTAACAAAAAAAGGAGACATGCATATTATTCCATATGACTTTTACATTAACAACAAAAAATATACAAAAAATTTACTCACATGGGGTAGTCTGTTTAAAAAATTCTTTAAAAAAAAACAGATGTCATAAATTTTCTTAAAACATATTTTTCGCATTTAAAAGATCGTAATTTTTCTTTTTTCTTCGTTTCTTCACATTTATTTTATAAACTTCTTTTTCTTCTTAATTTTATAACGTTACTTCTTCATTCTCATTTTTCTTCTTGTTTCTTCTTATTATTAATTTTATAATATGGCTTCTTCTTATACTGAAAATGAACAGTTAATTAAACAAATTCTAACTTAGACTTGTGATATATAATTTAATTTGAAGTTACTGTGTTAAATCTATCATTTGAAAAGATTTAAAAAATAATAAAATTATATCGAATGACATTAGTATTTTGTAATGATAGCTTTCTGGGCTAACAAATCAATTTTACAATAATTTTCCCATCTTAGAAACATCTTTATTGCTTTCAATTGTCATATACTTTAGACTAATTTGGAAATTAATTTCTTTACTTAGCAGCCATAAATGAAACAATTTCATGTCCTTTATGAGTAGGTTTCAAATCCGTTAAAAAAACTTTTCTGATGTTATATTAAACTTAGTTTCGGAATTTTTCCAAAAACTTTAAAACATACTTTTAACAAACTTCACCTGATAACAACAATCTTACTACCTTCTTCCTCAAATATAAATTGATAGACCATCTGTCTAAATATTAATTTAAAATTTATACAGATTTTTTTTATCTAATATATAACATACCCTTTGAATAATTCGACACAATTAGTCGAACATTCTTTACTAAAATAATATTTAACATAGTAAACTCGGAAGATTTACCACGGTGCCAGACATCTTAACATCTTTCGTAAATAAATACTTTACGTGGAGATATGAATGGTGTACCACGGAGACCCAAAATCTTAACAGCCTTGCGGAGGGCTATTGATTGGGCCTTCAGCTTGTTCAGGATTTTTTAAAGATATTTCCAGCAGTTCTCCTGGCTGCCGTTTGATTTGGGTTTTCATTTGCACTCGACCTTATTATACTCGCTGACGCATTGGCTTATTTTATTGCAATCTGGTCCTCTGGGGGTTGAGATATTTTTGTGAAGCATACTGCTGCCGTATACGATAGGCAACAATAAATTTCAGAAGAACACAAAAATGATCCCTGAATTTTAAGTATTGTATTAATATTTAAGCTGGCCTATTAAAAGTTCAGCGATAATTTTCCTGCTGCGAAAGAAAATTTGATGTACGTAGATCCTTACTCTAGAAACAATTATTTTTATTTCATGGATGACTTTCGCTGGATATCGCAATTAATTAAAATTATCCCCAAATTTATTTTCAAGTTATAAAATAGTTATCGTACAAAAAAATTGCCGAAAACAATCGCAATAATGAAAATGGCATTTACCCAAGTCCTTCCCATAAAGGCACAAGCACGATTTACCCAATGGCATTTACCCAACTCCTTCCCATATGGACAAGGACGATTTTGTACGTGCGGCGTTCTGAGGCCGTAGGCTCGGGCAAAAATTCTCCGTAGACACAGTAATAATGGGGTCGGGTTTGTATACGTCCCCAGAGGAGATTATGCACTTCGGCCTAGCTTCGTCCGTGTTCTTCTCCTCCCGAAGGCAGAGAGGTTGACAAGTAGCGTGTTCGCAAACCTGAAGTTTTTGCAAACTCTAAATTTGATAGTCACAGGACAGCTAGATGTCAAGATGGACAGAATACAACAACGCATAATCTACACAGCGAGCTTGTATAAATTGACAGTGGAACAGGATTTTGGAGAGATAGTAAAAAAAAATAACATTTATTAAAAGCTGAAGAGATCATGAAATTGTGGAGAGTCATGATCGACAAGGGCCGAAAGTAAAATGACAAAAAGAAGAAGTAGAATCATAACACTAAAAATGTCTATGACCATTAAGTGTCTACAGATTTTATTCATTTTATTTGAAGGTTTGGATCAGTGGATACAGGAAATTGTATTACGTTGGCAGTTAAAGCAATTCATGCGCTGTGATGAACAGTGCAACTGAAAGTTTCTGTGCATATATACAATTTTATGCGTCCTTTTAATTGCATGATAAGCAAAGCAACAATTCTTTTCTTTCAACGTGCCACGCTCTATGCCCACTTTATCAGTTGCGTGACGGAAATTCTCCGAGAGCTATCACCTCACATGATCTTAACAGCTAACAACACGCAGCAAAAACGCTGCAATCAAGAGCACACAATTCCCATTAGTGCATAGACAGTCATGTCGCATTTAGCTTTCAAGCATTAATTGACTGACGACATTTAAATAGGAGTTGATGTGCATAACGTCGCCAGCTTTCGATTTTCTTTTGTCACCGTTGCCTGCCTGCCGATATCAGAACGAGGCTGTATATTAATCACAGGAGAATACGTAATGCGCATAATGTGTTTCGGTTGAGAAAAACTTGCAGAATTTATTTGTCAATTAAGAACTTTTACATTATGCTTAGTGAAAGGTTATCTTCATTTTGTTAAAATTAAATATTGTCAGGTTTTTCGTATATTAAAAAAAATAAATAGCTAAACTTAATGTCATTCTACTGACTTCAAAACAGATTAACCAACTTTAATATCTTCTTTCTTTGTATAGTGTCACTTAAGATCGCGAGTGGTCATGGCTCTCCTTAATTTCCTCTCCACTTTTACCTCAAAACAATATTTGTCCTCTTGCTATATCTCCCTGTTTTCTTTCTTGCGTCCGTTTACACAATCACGTTACGTATGTTGCCATGTCTTGTGAGTGTCAAATTCTTTAAGCCCACTTTCCTCATTATGTGTATCAGTAATTTCAGTAGAATTAGGATAATTCTTGAACAGTTCAAGATTAGGAAAACTTGCTTATGATATTCAAAGTCTTCTCAATGTGTATCCTAGTCTAAAAGTTTTACTGGAACTCACGTTTACCCCAGATGTTAAGTGGTGATATACTTCTTCAGTTGCTGAAACAAGCAGTCGGTTGTTTGAGCTAATCCAGGCCAACAGTGGCATTTTGTTGCCATATCTGGGATTGAGCTGTCCAATGCTTACTTATCAGCCTCGGTATAGTTCAAAAGCGATGTGGGTCATGAATTCATTTCAAAATTGTATCAAGCATCCTGACGGCCGAAAAGTCGCTAACCTGTTGCTACATTTGACTATGTCGGTGACAAATGTTCAGACCTTTAGAGCTAAGACCTTTCATGCCTAATATTCGCGTTTAAATTATTCTCATTCCATTCGTATACAATTGGTAAGAAGAAAGAATTGGCTGACAGCTTCTTTACGAAAACTGGTACTTTGTTGAACAGGCTCGAGAGCAGATGCTTCCCTGATCACTGCACTCTAATCTAGCGCACAGCATGTCATCCTATGCGAAAGTCTCGATCTAATGAGTTTATTCAAGAACATAAGTTCAGTTTTTATGTTTATTTTGGGGAGAAATATTTGAAATATTGCGCAATATGTTCAATTTCTACATCTCCTATTTGTTACAACTGGTCCAGATATAGAGGTATTTGAAATATTTTTTATTTCATAATTCTATAATTTGATTTTTTAAGATTGATTATGTTATAATGAAACACACCTATTCTATAGTTAATAGACTCTCCCACCTAATATAAATAGGAGTAGTAATAGAAACAACAGTCGGTCGATGTCGGACGACAGTTAGTCGAATACGAAAGTATCAGCGACCACAACAAGATTACTCTGCGTAATACCTATATATCAAGTTTCTAACGGTTTGTACGTCGAACCTATTTTAGGACCGACTTAGTACAAATACAAGCCTCCACTGCGAAATCACTCCACAACAGATTATACATAAAGGAATTCTTCTTACTCCAAGCTAGAGTTGCCGCTGTGAATTCAGTAGCTGATAAAATCTTTTTCATGAGATGGAGTTACCTTCCTTGACACAAAACCGTTTTGAATTTGGAGTTATCCTTCTTTTATGCATGTTATCAACAAAGAACAACAAAATCTGTCTGCAATTCCTTATTTAGACGATAGCATGGCAGTATGAGAAGTGAATTTGTACGGAAGTGAAAGCGGCGAACTCGGCCTGAATTTAAACCTGGCACATTCATTCGCCATATATGTTTGCGTGCTATATCAGAAAGAGCAATACAAATGCAGAATCACGTGTACTTGTGTTTTATAGATTACGCAAAGTTGTTCGACATTAGAGCCTATACTGACATCAAACTGCCTGCATACGATTTAAAAAAAGGTTCGACCGATCTACAAAAATAGAAAGCGGTGTAAGACAAGAATGTGTCTTCTCACCGGATTTATTGAACCTAGATGATCTGATTCTACTATAACTAGAATTCCTACCAGGATTCATTATTGGTGGCTACAATCTTAACAGCATAAGATATGTGAAAGACACACTGTTGATGGCAGACACATAACGAACGCTACAAAAACGTCTGCAGAAGATAGTGATTGGTTTGATTTGTTTGGTTTTACGGCATATCGACCTCGATGGATTATTTAATGCCGACAGAGTGTTTAAATGGTGTTAATGTTTTTTTTGTTTTTTTTCAAAAATCTGTTTCTGGTAATATTTCTTCTTCAAATATGTATCGCTGGTAATATATTTTTCAAAAATATATATCTGGTCATATGTTTTTTTTTTTTTGTTTTTTTTTTTTTTTTTGTAAAGTATTTCTGGTATTAAAGCATTTATTTACACGTTCATAGTGTTTTGACCCCAGTTTGGGGGGTCAACTATTTATCAATAGTTGGGACAGTAACAGGTGTTACCATTCCGGGTCAAGGTGGACCTGGGAACACCAGCAATTAAGAGTTGGTTCCACGCTCCTCAAAACCTTCTGATCAGAGGCTGTTGGAAGTAGTTTATTCTCTTACCCAGCACGCGGATGTAGTTTATCGTCATACCCAGGACGACAGAAGATACTGAAGGAAAGCGAGAAGAAAGAAACATCAACTGCAAGAAAACAGGATCTTAAATATCTGGGAAGTGATTTAATAGAGGACGGAAAGTTTGATACTTTTTGATATTCGAAGGTCAACTGGTATAGTCAAAGTTGCCTTCCAAGACATAAACACGGTACTACGAAATAGAAATGAAAATAGAAAGAAACAATGAAACTATTACTTAACTGTTACTTCATATCTGTCCTGTGGCTGTTCGACAATCTCCGCAAAGAGGAAGAAGAGCCTTGAAGCAGCAGAAATGTGGTTTACCAAAAGGATGCCGAGGATACCATGGACCGAACAAGTGAGAAACGATGAAGTTTTAGAGAAAATGGGAACAAAACGGAAACATATACTTAACATCAGGAAGACAAAGTTGAGTTTTCAAGGTCACATAATGAGGAAAGACGGCTTTGAAAATCTAATACTCACAAGAGAGATTGAAGGTAAGAGAGAAGAGGAAAAGAACGCATAACATACTTAGTAAACTTGAGTAAATTGATGGTGGAACAAAGTTTAGCAGAGATAAAAAAAATGCTAAATTTATTAAGCGCTTTAAGCGACAGGAAATTGTGGGGAGCCATGATCGCCAACGTCCTGAGAGGACGCGGCACATAAAAATTAAAATACCGATTCCGCTTGTAATCAATATACTGCACATCCATCCACATCCACACACACACTCATCACTGTGTGTCTTTGTGTGTATGCATTTATTGAAAAACTCCATACTTCATAAAAATTAATCTGTATTTTATACTCCGATTGTATCTTCTATATACCGTTTCTGCTGCGGTCAGTTTGATGCAATGGCAGGCTTCTCGTCTTCCTGATGCAGTATTTTGTTCAGGCGTATTTTGTTGATGATTCAAATCCTTGTTTATGATTCAACTCTGCCGAGCAGAAATTACTTCTTCTGAGAGTAAACGCTTAATCGCGAGCAATCAAGGAAGAACTATTTCTTTTGCAACAACATATTCCTTCTCACAATTTCAGATATCGTTCGAATGCAATAATTATTTGTATGAAATTATCGGTCCGTATTTGGTTAGGTGATATTGTGTAACATCTGTTTGATATACACTTTTAGAATAGAATTGTTCATTATTTACATTATTCAATCTATTGTCCCCATCTTTGTCGCCATATTTATTATTGTCCGCTCCAGCCTTCTTCAGGTGGTTGGAATGTCGAACTTAACCCTTTATTTCGCTCACATTTCGCTTTTTTTCTGTTATTATTTCCATGCTCATATTGCAACTTTTGTTGTTATTATCGCTTTTCTCTGGCACTCTTTATTACTGGTTCTCATATTGTATTCATTTCTATGCTTTAAAAAAATGATTGCAATATGAGCACTGGTAAAAATGGTTGCTGAAGACGTTAGATTTAATTATAACACCCAGAAATTCATACACAGATGTCCTCAAGGACACATGGCACAGTGGATAAAGGCGTTGGTTAGATTCAGGACAATGACAAGAGGGTGAGTTCAATGCCCAGTTAAGGCAGTGGAGAACATTTAGAAGAAAATTAACAGGAGATAACTGATAGCTGACATCCATCAAACATGGCACGTGGAACTAGAACAGTCTACCCCAAATATAGACAGATACTAAATGATTTGTTTATAATTCTTCGCTTATTTTCTGTTTATTATTATTATTCACACACACGTAAGTGTTTTTCTTTGTGTGTCTGCAATTATTTAAAAAATCCATACTTTATAAAAATTAATCTGTATTTTATACTCCGAATGTATCTTCTATATACCATTTCTGGTCCGGTCAGGGCATGTGCTATGATGGCTCTCCACAACTTCTTATCATTTTTTTTAATACCCTACCGTTCTGGTATCCATTCACATAAAAGTCTTAGGTATGTTGCCCTTTTCCTCTCTCCGTCCATTTTACCTTCGATATATATTGTGAGTGTCAAATTATTTAGGTCCCTTCCTACTGATGTGTTTAATATATATCAGCTGTCTTCTGAGTCTGTAACTAATTGTCTTTTCTATTTCCCTTAATATTTATTCGTTGTTTACACGCTCTGTTCACGGAAATCTCTGCATCCTTGGAGAGAACCACATTTCTATTGTCTTCAGTTTCCTCTACGGCTGTGATGAAATTGTGCAATATTAAACTTCCCTATAGAAGGTTTGATATCATGTTGCATTTTAAGCATTTTTATTGTTTGTTTCAAACGATTTTTTTTCTGTCTCTTAGTATTATTTTTTTATTTTTTTTATTTTGGCTATTCCAATACCAGTTCGTTTTTCGGTATCGCATATTCCATCTTCTGTTAAAACACATTGCCAATATTTAAAATTCTGTAATTGTTTTTGGCATCTCAAATTGACAGTTCGCATCTTCGGTTGCTTATCTTCTAGTTTTGCCAAGAATTCAATTCAAATAAAAGGGCGTCCAGAGTATGACAATATGCTACATCCGACAGTAAGGAGTTTTTGAGGAGGATAGAACCATGCTGGAGTTTCCAGGTCCATTCTGACCCGGATTGGGAGCACCTGTTAAGGTACCAGCTATGGGCAAATAGTTAACCCCTAAACTGGGGTCAAATCCCTATGAAAGTGTAAAAATGGGTTTTAATAGTAGCATTACATTTTGTTAATTATTACCAGCAATTAATTTTGAAGAAAAAATTTATTACCAGAAAACACATTACAAGCAATACATTTTTGAAAAAAAAATGACCAGCAATAAAAACCTTTTGGCATTAAATGACACACTGAAGTTGATATGCCGTAAAACAGAACAAAAAAAAAAAAAATTAAAGAAAACGCATCATCATCATCTTGCGGCCTCGGCCGAGATTGAACTCACTACACCTCTCCAGTATTCCCTATCTGTCATAACACCTAAAAGATCTTCCTTAGGGATCAATGAAGATCTTTTAGGTGCATAGTTATGAGTGATTTATCGCTATTGTTATATACCGTACCTATGAACACTCATGGGTATGTCCCAATCCTCATAAATACGTTCCACACTATTGTAAGTGGGGGGGGGGTAATATGCTGTCTAAGAAAGTCCACCACAAGAAGTGGTTTACCTACTTCACGCCGCTGGCGAGTATGGTATTTTGTTGATGTCTTAAAGATTTCATTTCCAACCTCCGTTTTGGTTATTTCTCATTGAGTTAACTTTTCTTAGGCTACAGCAACTATTACAAAGAAAATAATTTCACTCCAAGCAAGGTGACAATTAAACTGAGTCGCAGTGGGGAGAGTACAGGAGTGAGATAGAAGATTTTAATTAAGGAACACGGTTCAGGAAGAGAGAAGATGGAGATTGACAATGCATTTAAATTTGAAATTATTTTTGTTTTCCTAAATAAGTCATGCCTAATTATTTGGCAACATTTTAGACAACGGAACGTAATGTGTCGATGTAAATGAATGCATGTTTCGAAGCATTTGTTTCAAATGTCTTAAGGATACTAACACAGGCTACATAATACATAAAAGAGGAGAAAATGAAGATCAACCAAAATACACAACACACCAAGCCGCACTTAGTGTTAAACACATTTTCACTGAAGGTACTAATTTTCTCCCTGTAAGTCACAAATAATTCAAGGAAGCCAACATAAAAAAATATATATTTGAAAACTACTGAAAGCTTAAGTATATTGTCCTACAGAGTCTGTCTATATTTCTGAGATGAGGTATTATGTACAGTATTTACATTAGTCGGACTATTGTCCTCATCTTTGTTGCCATATTTGTCACAACGTTTCGGCCGTTGTACGCTCCGACCTTCTTCAGGTGGTTGGAATTTCGAACTGAACCCTTTATTTCGATCACTGGGGTAGACTGTTCTAGTTCCATGACAGACCCAAAGAAGGTGAGTTCAGTTCCTGGTTAAGGCAGTGGAGAACTTTCAGAGGGAAAATTAGCAAGAGATAAATGATAACTGACATCCATCAAACATGGCACGTGGAAGTAGAACAGTCTACCCCAGTGATCGAAATAAAGGGTTCAGTTCGAAATTCCAACCACCTGAAGAAGGCCGGAGCGTACAACGGCCAAAACGTTGTGACAAATATGGCGACAAAGATGAGGACAATAGTCCGACTAATGTAAATACTGTATATTGTCCTACTTTAAAGAAAATGTTTATACCAAAACAATAGATCTTCTTCAAACTGTATAACAATGAAAGTATAAAATAATACGGAAAATATCATTAGTTGAAGGCATCAAATTGAGTTTAAAATATATGTCGAAGGGATAAAATTGTTTACAAAATATTTAAATTTCGCTATTAACCCTTTCACTGCTACTCATTTGCCCAGTGCTGCCTCCATCCGGTCAGCCATTTTTAAAGAAAATGCCAAATTTCAACCTACATATTATATTACACAGAAAACTGGCACCAGTGTGTTTTACAGCCTTCCATTTTCATGGATATACCTGGGAATGACTTAACAGATCAGTAATGGGTATACATATATCTTTTGAAGCATTGTCCTTTGTGATTTGACGATAGATGACGCAACGGGACACTCATACCAGTGGTATGCAAAAAAACGTAGATTTCCGTATTTAGCCAGCTGGAGCAAGATAAGAAAAACGAAGATCTCCTTAGTTAGCAGCGGAAGTGTTAAATAACACATAGAGGTTCATATGCCGCTGAACTAAAGCAACCAAACCAAACCAAACCATGATTTAATCCAGGATTATTTTAGGCCGCAAAATCTTAGCAAGACGAGTTATAATTTCGGATTGGCCACGTGGGATCTTCACCAACTTTCTAGGTGTAATAACTGTTACTAAGATACCCATCGCTTCTTCGCTTCTATGCTGAACTGATTTACATTATAATAACCGCAATGAATAATACGTAACTTAACTTTCCGTGAGAGTGTGATTTTTGCCTATTCATATTGGTGAGAATAGAACCCAAACGACCTCAGCCCGAATATGGGTATGTTAACTGCAGTCTTACACTGCTAGGTGAATGGAAAGAAATGTCTAAAAAAAGAAGAAAAAAAAGAAGTAACACTATCACGACTACACATAGGCTACACATTTCTCACCCATTCATACATGCTGAGGAATGAAGATCAACCATCACGCCAAGTTACACTCACGGTCAAACACATTTTAACTGAATGTAAGGATTTAGCCCTTGTAAGACAAATAATACCAGGAAACTTATGAACATGAGAAAACTATTTGAGAATACTGAAACCGTCAACATAATACCCTACCTTAAAGAAATAGGTTTATACAAAAACATATAACACCTACAACAGATCATCTATAATATATAAAACATATGTTTACGCGAAATTATTAAATGATGCACAAAATAACTATATTTGAAGGCATGCAGTTTCGTTCAAAAATATATATTAGAGCCATAAACTGCGTGCAATATATTTAGAGTTCGGCATTAAACAACCCATAGTGGTTGATATGATAAAACAACTAAACTATAAAGAAGGAGCAAAGAAAATGAAAACTTTTAGAATCTAATACTTAGACGAGTAATATTTTACGAACGCGATATCTCATGAGAAACAATTACGCGGCTGAATTTTCGGTGAATAATGTATTCCTAATTTCCTTTATATTTTTCTCGACTGTCATTCTATCGCTGTTCGTAAGCACTACTAACAGGATATGAAAAATAAACAGCTAACATACTAATGTGGATACCTGATATGTTTATAGTGGATCTATATTAAAATTAAAATGTACTTTTAAGAAGAAACTTAATAAGCTATTATTTCTTATCGTTATTAACCAAATTATCTGTTTAACATGCAAAAGAGCGTTAATTTTTACCCGTATGTGTACTTCATTCTCACGTTTTTCGTCTTCTTAATCTGTGAATGTCCTGTTCTGTACAAGATGCTTTCTTACGATTCTGTGTGGCATTAGCGTGAAGCGAAGGCAACCGGATCCTCCAAAATTTGAAATGAGGCAGCTGGTATCCCGTTAAGCGCCGAGAACTGTTACTGGACACGTACATTCTATCTATGTCAAGAACGAAGCAGAAATTAGCGTTTCTTCGTTGGGTAGCTGTTACCGAACTAGTCTCAAAAAAACTTTACTTCTTTATAGCGCGTTCATTTCCATATATGAGACCTTGCACCAAACTTTTCTGAGTTTATTAAACAGGTTAAGCAAGAAGGGTTTTAACATAGACACGTGACTTACCCATTATAGAATATCTATAATGATTTCAATATCTTATACTTGGAATTCAAAACCTCTGAAACCTGACTACAGTTCCCCAATGGCTAAAAAACAAACAATGTCTGGATATTTATTTATTTGTTTATTTTTTTTAGTTTTCTTTCACTTCAATAAATATGTACCGTGTTTTAAATTGGATCCTCGTTCGTATACATCCAGGTCGATAATGCTTTCATTCATACTGATTGAATTTATTAGTTTTTGCAGCAATGCAAAGACACTTATTCTTTTGTGTTTGAAAAGTTCTGCAAGAAAAGAGACTTAGGATTTTGAAAAGAAAAAAAAACACACACACGAAAAAACAATTATGAATCGATTTAGACACACAAAAGAGAACGTCAGTTAAGTGTAGCGAAGAACTTATTCATGAATTCATCTCATGAAATGCTTGTATTTCTTCGAGAAAATAAACATTGGTAAATGCAAAATACATGGCTAGTTGTTTCGTAATTGGATAATGCACGGACGAAAAGTGAAATCTATTTCGTGATAAGAAGTAAAGCCTTATTTCAACACAATATTAAATATAACACAGCTGATAAATATGAATGTGTTGTATTTAAATACATACTGATTATGCAAATAATGTGTATTTATTTTTTTAACAACTGTGAATCTGATCATAAAGCATTAAGAGATTGATTTTCTGAAGAACTGTTGATAAGTTCGTAAGATCTAAATATTAAATTTATGCTAAAAACTATATAATGTTCGTCAATCAAAACAGTGCATTTCTTTCAACAACTATCGTATGTGTCCGTAAAATCAAATCATTTCTGTTAACAACTGTTAAATGTGTCCGTAAAATCGAAAAGGTACACATTTCAATTAACTACTATTGAATGTGTCCGTAAAATCAAAAAAGCGCACATTTCTGTTAACAACTATTGAATGTGTCGGTAAAATCAAGAAGCGCTCATTTCTGTTAACAACTAATGAATGTGTCGGTAAAATCAAGAAGCGCTCATTTCTGTTAACAACTATTGAATGTGTCCGTAAAATCAAAAATGCGCACATTTTGTTAACAACTATTGAATGTGTCCGTAAAATCAAAAAAAGCGCACATTTCTGTTAACAACTATTGAATGTGTCGGTAAAATCAAGAAGCGCTCATTTCTGTTAACAACTATTGAATGTGTCCGTAAAATCAAAAAAGCCCACATTTTGTTAACAACTATTGAATGTGTCCGTAAAATCAAAAAAAGCGCAATTTCTGTTAACAACTATTGAATGTGTCGGTAAAATCAAGAAGCGCTCATTTCTGTTAACAACTATTGAATGTGTCCGTAAAATCAAAAAAGCGCACATTTCTGTTAACAACTATTGAATGTGTCGGTAAAATCAAGAAGCGCTCATTTCTGTTAACAACTATTGAATGTGGCCGTAAAATCAAAAAAGCTCACATTTCTGTTAACAACTATAAAATGTGTCCGTAAAATCGAAAAAGCGCACATATCTGTTAACAACTATTGAATGGCATTTTTTTTGGAATGCGGTGCTGAACTAAGTTTTCTTTTCTTCCATTAAGCTGTTAGGGCTTGATAAGAGAAATTTCTGATCATCTAACGTTTTTGAGATGTAGTTATTTAAAAATGCATAGTTATTTACAAACAATTTCAGAGGTTCCAGGGTATATCATTAATATTAAGGTAAAAATCGTTATGACTGAGAAGAAACTCTTCCGGAGCGTCTGATATAATATTTGAAAATGCTGTTGTAGCACGGTCTTTCTTAGCTTTCTTTGTCTTATGTTAAGCGATGTTTATTTGAGCGAGTTGTAAACGCCATTATCTGACTTTTATACAGCATGTTTTCAATTTAAGCAATTTGAAATGTTTAAATTATTTGCGTGTTGATTGTCATGTACGACATATTATCATAAAATTCATAGCAAAATGTTCATATAAATTTCAAAATTGTATATATCAATTTATAGGTTGCTGACCTCCATTCAATCCCAAAGTGTGACTTAATTTAATATGGTTCTTATCAGATCCCATCTAAAAAAAATCCTTTAAATGAATTGCTAAACAAACTGTAAAATCCACTAACAAAGCAATTAAGATTACAAAAGACAAGAACGGAAATGAATAAAAAAAGCGTTATATATATTTTTTTTAAAAAAAGGTTCTTTTGAAAGTTGAATATGAAGGGTAGTTAACTAAATGGCGGTAAGCTGCAGAGTTTGTAAGACATATATCGGCAAATATAAACGAAGAAAATGCAATTTCTTTTGATAAAAGATTTTCACATTTTATACACTGTAGAACAGCAAATGTTATTTCGTAAACTCATTTTTATGAATTCAATTTCTCAGTCAGATATAGCCCAATCTTTCTATCCCTGCCTCTCATTACAATGTCTGACGCTCAACTCCACAAGAGCACCTCGTTGCTACTGCTACTGCTCGGTCACACATTGCTGACCTGAGATGGAACGAATACATTGAGTCAATAACTTCGTCCACCGCAAGGAAAGTTGGCTCCCTGTGCCATGCCAGAAAACTTTTCTCACCGGAGTCAATCCTTCAAATCTACAAATCAACCATTCGTCCTTGCATGGGGCATTGCTGCCATATATGGTCTTGAGCCCCTTCTGTTTGTCTCAAGTACCTTGATAAAATCCAAAGACGGATATGCAATGTAATTGGCCCTGATCTGGCATCTCGTATGCAGTCGCTCTCTCAAAGACGTGCCATTGCATTCCTCTATCTTTTTTACAAATACTTTGACTGTATCTACTCCAATGAGCTGCTTTCGCTGGTTCCAAGACTTCATGAATTTAAGCGTTCTACTAGGCTGGCATGTCGTTTTCAACCTTTCACTGTCGAAATTGTTAAAGGTATCCGTCTCTTCTACTCCAATAGCTTCATGTCTCGCACTTCTTGCCTATGGAACTCCCTCCCCATTTCTTGTTTCCCTGATAGCTATAATCTTCAAATATTCAAATGTAATGTCAATCGACGACTCCAGATGCCCTGATCTATCCTCTAACCGTCTCTTCATCCTTTCCTCTATCACTCCTCGTTGCTCTCATTCCCACTCTCTGTAACTCCTTGCTTGCTAGTGGCTTCCTGCCGTGTGTGTGGTGGAATGCTTGAAACACACACACACACACACATATATATATATATATATATATATATATATATATATATATATATATATATATATATATATACCTCATCCCCCACTCTATGTATTATTCTTCATATATATATATATATATATATATATATATCCCACGCACCCTTTCTATATATCATTCACAACATAAATATATATATATATATATATAGCACACACTTTCTATATATTATTCTCTCTCTTTCTTTCTCTCTCTCCCTATATATATATATATATATATATATATATATATATATATATATATATATATATATATATTTCTCATCAACATGTTTCAATCATACGCATCTAAGTAAACGACCAATTGGGCCTCCTTCATGTTTTCAAATGTAGCAGTTGCGAAAATATCGATTCGATTACAAATTTACGCTTGGAATAAGTACTTCAAAAATATTTATCATAAACTTTCCCTGAAATTATGGATCATAGATTGGAATCCATTCAAACATACAGTAGTAGTGAATTAAAAACCGGAATCAGAATTTTAATGGAGTTAATTAAAATTCAATCATTATTTTTCAATAAAATATTTTCATAATATTTCCATTATGAAACAGTGCAAGAAGAAATATTCGCTAAATGGATCCACAGTAGCACAGCTCTTTGTTGAATCGCACGAAAACCGTTTTCAATCCAAATTATGCCAGACAATGCTCTTGCAATCATGTCCGCCCAGATCACTTTGAGTTAATTCGACTGCTGCAGCTAAAATGTGTTTCTTTAAACCTTTACATATTTCTTAATCAGCATAAATGTTTTACTAGAACGATATATTTATTGGGCCTATTTATCAGTTATAACCATTATTAAGAAAGGAGAAATGTAAATTGATCATGGAATAGCTGATGTAGAAGTTAGTTTCTCCCAGCGCTGCAAATTGCTCCCAAGCCAAAACATTGACTTGAAAACCGAAATCATTTTCTTAACCTTGTTTTTCTGTGTGTTTTGTTACATACTCCCGCAAAAAAAAAGAAAATTAATTTATTCGTAATTCCTAGTGGGCAACTTGTTTATTTACCCACCCCACTTCTCTCCAACTACACCTATGACTCTAAGCGGATGTGTATCACGCGGTGTGAGCAGTTGTACATCACTTGTTGTGGGAGGCAAACACCAGAAGACTATCCATATTCGGAAAATATCCTCGTTAGATCAAGGCTTTCATGTGGATGTCAGGGATGGCATCAGAGCTATTGGGAAATACATAAAATGTTACCCCTATACAACCGCTCTCTCAGATCGATGATTAAAATGGCTTTGAGCGCGTGAAGCATGTGTTTCTTGGCAGAGATTATCCTTCTTTGAATCTTGTGGAGCTACAGAATCACAAAGAATTGTACCAGGCAACGGAAATCACACCAATGGATGTCTTTTAAGATGTTGACTTTCCACACCACTTCAAACGAAAGGTTAGGAAAGGAAGTCCCATCAATACTAGAAATAGCATTAACAGCTACTGGACTTGAAAGCCTTATTTACCCGAAAAAAATGTTTGAAGAGAAAGATTTTATGAATCAATCGACAGCAGAAGTGTCTGAGCAATGAATGCCGAATGTTCCCTTATAAGGACACAGTTAATATTAGCATTACATCTTATACATTTTAGTAAATAAATATAATATAAAATGGTCAATGGATGTAAGAAAAATAAATGTAACAATATATAAGTAAAAAGATGTGTCACTAATTCTGTCGGAATTTATTCGATGGATTTGATCTGGCATTTTCATATATAATGTTCTTTCTGTTGCTAAGATTTCCCACGAAGTGAATTGCAACTACCAGGAAGGTGATACGAATTCAAATGTTATTTGTGGTAAAAAAAAATGCATGTTGAATTGTATTATTATACTATAGACACCATTGGTATGAATTTACTGATATATATTGTCAAATCTTTACCTTGACACATATATAAAATAATAATTTCTATTTTTTCTTTTTCGTTTTTTTCGCTTAGATTGTATTTAATGTAGGACATATTAGACTGGTTGATCAAGGTAAAACCCACAACCTTTTACTTTTTTTTCAAAAAATGCGCATTTATTTTGCTTTTCAAACTAAATTAAACGTTCACTCGCAAGTAATTTACAATCGGCTGAGGAGACGCGTCGTTATGTGTTGAAATACGACTACAATTGTGTAGCGATCGTTAAATGTTTCTGTTGTATATCATAAAATAAATAATATTGCTCTACTATGTATTGAGCCCTCTTTAAATTAAATCTTACGAGCACTGGAAGTGTACTCTATTCGTACCTGGTTATATATATATATATATATATATATATATAAGTGAACATTAAAGTCAACACTCACAGATGACTGGTTGTTTCATGCTAGGCGCAATCGTCAGGCGGCCTGACGATTACGTCTATCATGAAACAGCCTGTCACTTCTGAGTGTTGATTCCAATGTTCACTTTTATATTTATGTTTACATACGCTCTATCTCTAATATTGAGCACTTTATTCCATAAATATAGTACACCTTAAAACTATATTTCTTCATATATATATATATATATATATATATATATATATATACACAAACATACGCACACTTTTGTAAATGTATTTGCATTTATATATCCAGGGAAAACCTTCTTCCCCTGGACGAAATTGTCATCTCTATGAGGTAAATTGTTTGGATCTCATTAATTGCAATTGACATATATGCTTTATAATAAATATTATATTAAGCTCTTTTTTCTGGAGCAGTTTTAATATTTTATATTAACAGGATCTACTTGGACTAATTACTCACGGATTTTTTTATCCGTTATATATATATATATATATATATATATATATATATATATATATATAGTTTTAGCCTCTGTCATTGTGTCTGTTAGCTATCGATGTCCTTCTAGTGTTTGGGAGATAGACCAACATAACAATACATGTTCCGAAACTACATTAGCCAAGGTACTTGGATAAGTATATTTCATTTTGATCAAAGTGGGTCCCCGGGGAGGCACCCATATTGAAAATGTTTTTCCCCTTTGATTTAAATTAAATCAAAAGTTAAACAAAGCAATGACTCCTCCCAAAATATAGGAGAAATCCAGTTGACAGAGGTCACGTCGCCAAGATCAATGAGTAATATTGAAATGCATCATTTTCTCCATAAATCATAACAATGATTTAAATATCAATCATTTTCTGACAAGAAATTGTGTGACACGCAGCAAGGCGCAGGTAGTTCGGCTATATATATATAGATCTTGCTCTCGCTTCTTGAAGATGATTCAGACAAGCAGAGTGAAAATTGCTGAGTCCACTAAAATACGTTGATCTCCATTCTACCCGCTCCAAGGCTAAGCGCTCAAGGGTGTTATGTGGTATATTGACTGCTGACAAGTTGCTTTTCAGCTTGTCTTTGTATTTTAGCCATGGGCGTCCTACATTCCTGTAGCCCTGATCAAACTGGTTGTACATTAGGATTATATATATATATATATATATATATATATATATATATATATATATATATATGTGTGTGTGTGTGTGTGTGTTTTTGGTCCAATATCCTCGCACCACAGTTATGGTCCAAGGTTAGAACCAAGGAAGAACAACAGGAACACAAGAGTAGAATAACAAAGATATATTACAACAGAAATATAGTACAAGAAGTTGAAGGTATTAGTAATGAGTGTCCGTCTGGTTTAGAGTGAACTAATATTGTCTTGACTCGTTACACCATTCATTCGGTATTTAGACCCCCACCACCCACGAGGGTTGCATGTGGCACAAGGCCGAGTTTAACGTGGGTTTCCTGAGCCCGTAGGCTCGGCCAAAAATATACACTTTGAACCCGCCTCTCCGGACGAAACCCTGCCCTTAGGCAAGGCTTCGTCCGGGTTCCTCTCTGCCAAAGCAGAGAGTTCAACAGTCATGAACTAGTGCTGGTTACACCATTCATTCGGTATCTAGCCACCCCCGCCACGAGGGTTGCATGTGGCACAAGGCCGAGTTTAACCTGGTGCTCGTTACACCATTCATTCATTATACCTCTTGAGATGCGCAGTATTTATAGTGTCAAGAAGAGTCCATTATCGTTATAAGTAAGTTCCCATAACAATATATATATATATATATATATATATATATATATATATATATATATATACACCTAGTAAGCCAGACATACCACGTGACAAAAAAAACAAAAAAACCTAAGTGGGGAGGGTAAATATTTATTCAACAACAAAAAAAAAAATCCTCAGTGGAAAGTCAATAACGGGAAAACGTCTAATTTAGTAGCCAAGATTTTTTATGTCTACATACATTAAGAATTTCAGTTTTAGAGTTTAATAGCTGGTTAGGTTGATCATATAAAGCTGTGTCTAATTTCTCCCCCACACATAATTTGCAAAACTTATGGCCTGCTTTATATTTTGGGCATTTTTTTAATATTTCCCATTTAAGGATGGGGTCTACATTATCTTCTTGTTTGGTTTTCCATACGTAGGTTTTTTTTTTGTTTGGGCTTCAGACCTGCATCTGTGCGATTTTTTTGTCGGCAGAAGTTCATGTTTGTAGCTCTTTCTTTTTTAAAAACCTTTTTTCCCTCGAGATTGATTTGATTAGCAAATCAAAAATTCGAGGGTTTTTCGAAACGAGTCTAGTTATCTCTATATATATATATATATATATTAGACTACATTTTGAAAAATTAATATTATTATCAGTTTATAGCAGTATAACAAAATACATAATCCTTGACGAATTCGTTCATTTTTTATTCCTTCAGTAAGAATATAGGACAGCGAATGACAAAAAGTATTTATGCGGCAATGCTGACAGATAAACCTCAGTAAAGATTCAGCTAAATTTATCGGGAAATGAAGACAAAATAAGATTCAGTGAGACAGAAACCGAAGACATAAAAGACTTTGAAAAGAAAGTCTGTGTTCTTTGTCCTCAATAAAGAAACAATAGAAGAAAAGAATCGTTTTTCATTTGTACTTTTGCAAATGCCTCGGCAAAGACAATAAAAATGTGCATCTTTTGCACAACCAGTGTTAAATCCTGTTTTCCTCTAACTAAACCTGAAACGAATAGAAAACCGAGCGTTGTTGCCTTGGTAATCTGTCTGTGGGAGACGCATCGCGTGGCTGGTGATTTTCAATTAATGACAAAGAAAATAACCAACAGAGGAGAAAGACAATAATCAGCGTCCAGCTCGGCATTTTGACGCCTGGAAGAAAAAAAAACGTGTGGCATTGATTTGCATTTTTGACACCAAGAATTTGCTTGAACAATGATTGCTTAATCTTTGTCTCGAATGACCGAGATAAAGTGATGGGTCATGAAAGTGACAGTATCATTACCTTATAAGGTGTGACGTTGTGTTGCTCGGAGATGTTTACATTATCATATATATATATATATATATATATATATATATATATATATTTATATAATGTAGCAATGAGTGAAAAACACGTGTATTTAATCGGAATGGTAACGTGTATGCAGACAAAAATGATACCTGGATGAAAAAAGAAGAAAAAAAAAACATTAATTCCGACAAGAGAATTGATATTCGAGCAGAAGATACTTTGTCCCTCATCTCTCAAAGCTGAAAACAGATATAGTACCTTATTTACTGCCAATTTATATTAAAGCGTGTTATGATTGCATTGACTAGGCCATCATCTGTCGTTCTAGTGTCCCGACATTAAAAACAAAACAGGTGATTGGACAAAGTCCGCATCCAGTTAATCTGTGCCTTTCAAGCGTCATCTTTTTTATGTCCCGTAAGCTTTAGAGCGTGGGCAATCATGGCGCTCCACATCTTCCTTTTTCTGTAACTATAAGAAATAAGTATCTACTTCCTATTTATTATGTTTCCTGATCTTATATCTCTTTACTTATGCTTGTTTAGTATGGCCCTCCTCTATTCCTCCTGCCCTCAATATATCCCTTGTCGCAAATAAGCTCAGCCATCTTTACTCTTTATATGTTCCAAAAATCTTAACTGCATCTGAGTTTAAGTGCGATGGTCCTTGTTTTCTCTCTTCCTTAAAATTCGTCGGTGCTTTGGAATTCAGACAGAAATTAGACATGTCTGTTTTTTAAACTAATGACCTTTGGGCCTCGCGGTTTAAAGTGTTGATTCGTGGATTTCCCGGGACAGGCATTGTCTACATGATTTTTTCTTTTGTGATTTATATGTGATTGGAGCTATGCCTACCTTTTCGTTATTATGTAAATTGAATCTTTACCTTTTTTTTTTATTCTTGTTTAAATGACGATAGTGTCTACCTTGTTGAATCTTAATTAAATCAGATCCATGTATATGACGTTGACATTAGTTTATAAACAGACCTATATCTTTTAAACCTGGTATAAGACGAACTTAAGTTTTCTTTTTCTTTTACTATGTGAACCAGTCTTGACTCTTTTGCAAGCAGGAATTTTTTTTTTTTTCTCTTTGACTATTTTCATCTAGCTATTGTTGTCTCGATTTTTATTCGATATGCAAATAACCAAACAGCGGTTGATATGACTTTCCAATAGCGCTTACTATTTTCTAGCACAAATCTAACAGTTTAAGGAACCTTGTAAGGAAGGATACTTCTCTTGTGTAGGGATCAGTCCCTGGGCTGGTGGTATCACGGCTAGGACTATCTTGGTCCGGCTCCGGCCTGAACCAGCTAGGACAAGCCAAGACCAGATATGACTAGCTTAGACCAGCTTGGACAAGCTATGACCAGCTAAGACCAGCTTGGACCAGCGGCCCGAGTGAAAACACTCAGGTTCCCCACGTTAACATGTGACCTTGTGTCACAACCTGACTCAGTGTGGGTGGGGGGTCAAGTAAATATAACTTGTAAGGAAGAGCTTTACTTCAGTAGTACTGATCCTTGTTGACTGAGGAAATTAGCAAGATGAAATTACAAAGTAGAAAATATGAGCTAAAAACTGAAAAAAAATCTTCAAGGCTCAACCAAGAACTGTTTCTCAAATGAATTCTGACATGATCAAATTTTAGGAAGTAGCTACAGCCGAGAACTTTTCAGCACCACCGTGGTTAATATGTTTACCAGTGAAGATAAAAAAAAGCGCAGATGATCTGATAGGTCTATCTACGTGTAAATGTAGAAATTGAAATCCTAATCAAATGCCAGTCTTCGCCAAGTAGAGAAGCAAAATCCCAACTCCGTTTCATGGTTGTGCTTACTACGCATGAGCAAAGCGAGATAGTCGGGTGTGGCCACTTCTGTTTCTTACGCATAGGACACTCCCATCTTTTTAGATAATACAACTACAGAAATAAGAGACGGTTGATCTTTGGTTTTATTTTTTTTTTTTTTAATTCGTCCATTTTGTCTGTCGTTTGAGACACCTTTCCACCCTTATTTTTTGTTCTACTTTTAGTTAAATGATTTCGGCCATTTTTAATTTGCAGACTTTATTCAAATCTCGGAAAGAGAAATGAGCAGGAAAAATCATGATTCCTAAATGTCAAGAAGATTAGCTTATCTTTAACGAAGAATTTAAGACAAAATGAAAGAAATGAAAGAATTCAATGACTTCTGTCTGTCGGATATTCTATTCGTTTGTATTATAAACGGCAATAGAAAAAAAAAGAAAAAAATCCGCCTTCTTGATGGCGAATTTGAAAAATACATTGTATACTTTTCAATAAATATCCATATCCTTTGTTATTTTGCACTTACACGTCGCACAAACACACACACACACACACCACACACACACACACATAGATATTCTGTTTCTGCGTTATTTTTAATAGATACAACTTATTTAAGTAAATGCTCAGTTTTTTTTTATAAACACTATTAATTACATTTACCGGCTTGAAGGTTCGAGACATTACGTAGACAATATGCGTTCTCCGACAGGAATCAAACCTGTATCCGATATGGAACTGTCAATTGATCTGACATGTTATACCAAGTAGCTACAGAGAAGCGTCTGGGTAGCAAAGTCCGAATTACTGTTTGTAAACAACAAATCTTAGACGATATTTCACGAATGATCATATTTGCTCATGAAAAGTACGCTGAGGTAAATATTTACAATGTATTATGAAAAGGATTAAATCTGACAATTATATTTTGACATGTTATACTAACCAGCTACAGAGAAGCGTTTGGTTAACAAAATCCGAATTACTGTTTGTAAACAACAAATCTTAGACGATATTTCCCGAATGATCATATCTGCTCATGAAGCGTACGCTGACGTGAGTATTTACAATGTATTATGAAAGGGATTAAATCCGACAATTTGTTGTTTACAAATAGTAATTCGGACTTTGCTACTTCTCTGTAGCTGAATGGTATAACACGACAGATCAATTGACGGTTCCCTACACAACACAAGTTCGATTCCTGTCGAAATTTCTCGAATATTCAGTTCGGTAAAATGTAATGATTTCTGTTTATTTTTAAAAAAAAAAACAGTGTATTTATTTAAATAAATTGTATCTATAAAAAATAACATATAAACAAAATATATTAAATAATTGTCGGATTTAATTATATGCTTTCCTTACGACACGTTTCCGGAGCAGATATGATCGAACGAGAAAATCGAGAAGATTTTGTGTTTATAAAAAATAATTTGGACTTTGCTTATCAGACACTTCTCTGTAGCTAAATGGTATAACACGTCAGATATATACGTTAACCAATCGCATTGTGTAATTTCTGTTATATCCAGATAATTTCTACCTACATATCAGACATTTCGAACCTAACGGTTTCACATGGTATTTAAAGGTATTATCCCGCGTAACAGATAATGATGTAGAATGTCACTGTTTTCCTAATAGACACGTGAACATCTTAGGCGAAATGGCAACCACGCCAGTATTGAGGAGAAACGACAATCATTTTAAGACCGCAACAGGAATCAGCGAATAGGTTTTGCTCTACGCTTCCGGTGCTGGCCGCGTATCACAGGTGAATTATCTCCCCTGAAACCAGAAAGTAAAAATGCACATATTTACCTGCTGAGAATAGCAGAGAAAAACGAAATCAGAAAAAAGAGTTCGAATTTCAAGCTGAAGCTGCTTGTGTTCTATTCAAAGCAGTACATCTGGCAAAGCTATCAATCTATATCTATTTGAACTTTTCTGTATAGAAGCTGAGACAGATGTCTAATCATTGCTAGTCTCCAATCTTTGCAGGAGAAGGGATTAATTGAATAAGCACTTAGGGAAAGTACATCGAAACATTGTTTTTAGTCTTAGGCATAAAAACGAGCGAATAAAATATAATGGTCGGCCATGACTTAATCATCGTACTGTAATATCTTGCATGTTGCGCTTGGAGACCCTTATTACTTTTTATAGAGTCGCTTGTTCTGATTGGGTATATATATATATATATATATATATATATATATATATATATATATATATATATATATATATTTCGTCTTTTTCCAAACTAAGCTACACTTGCCGCACAAAAAACAAAATGGCAAAGGACAGTCAATCAATGCGCATTACGCATAACTATTATTTCTCGGTTTTGTATTCGAGATTGCTCACGCTGGCGACGCGATTTACATCGATGGTTGGAGCGCTGAGAGCAGAGGAGAAATGGCGGTTTGCCGCCGGAGAGAAGCATGCTTAATGGAAAGAAAAAAAAACATGTCATCAATAGAGGAGAACGTAGAACATTCATTCATTGCATCGAGACTGTCACTCTCGCGTTGTTCTGTAGAGCCATAACAGCTGCTTCACCGCCTTCTGCAGCTGTGGCAAAACTCTTTGGCGCATGATCCAGGGTCCCCTGAGACGGACGGCTGACACTGTTATAAATCGAGATTATCACAAGTAACTACCAGAAAATCGTATTCACAATTTTACTGAAAACTTGCATTTTAGTCCAACGGTTTTTAATTTGGAGAAGGTTTTATTACCAGAAAACATTAGTGAAATTTACATTGTTGTTACTGTCTAAACCTTCGCCTGGGGTGCAAGAAAATGGTATTTATCAAATTCGACTTTTGTTATTATTGTCGCTTTACATAAATTTTTCTTAACATTGTAAGCTGGAAGAATTTCTGGTATGTCACTCATTAATCACTCAGTTTTAACTATTTTTAAAAACTCTTTTGTTCTGTGTTTATTAATTTTTAACTCAAATTTGAAACGGGCTTGAGAAATAAGAAACGCCAGTTAAAATGTTATCGGTAGTTTTTTCTCTTTATTTTCTATTCTGTAATATTTGATTAACAAATCCTGAATGTTGCAAGGTAAAGGTAAGGGCAATATTAGCGGTTTCCTTAAAATGAAACATTCGACATTGATTACTGTATTTCCCCACGTATAATACGCCTTCATTCATAATACGCCCCGCTAAAATTGTGCTGAAAGTGTGGGAAAATGCTTCTACTCATGTATAATGCGCACTCGTTGTTTGGTAATCGAACTCTATAAATTGAATTTTTCCAATTTCATTACGGCCAGCGTTTCCTAATCTTACTCAGGCTGTAATTGAAGATATTTATCAAAATTTTCGATCATCAAAATTCTAAAAGGAAACTGAAATACCTATATTGTGCCTACTGCGCAGACTCATTAACCTGTTTTTGTTCGATAAAATGGGCAATCTACCGGATCTGTATACAATTCGAGTTAGTTATACATAACTCGGTTTAGCTTAATAGTTCGAGTTAGATATACATAACTCGATTTATGCTTAATAGTAGACAGAATAAAAGTTGGTCTGAGAAATATTTAACAAGGAATAAAATGAATAAAGGAACAAAGAAATCAGTTCAGTGAAATTTACTGGTCTTGATCAAAAGACAATTTCTGTGCAGTTAAGGTGAGTCGTTATTTCGCAACTAGAATCAACCGATGAAACGAGAATTTTTTAAAGAATGTTTTGTAGCTGTGCATAATACTCACCCCTAATTTTGTTTATTACTTTTTAGAAAAAAAATGCGTATTATACATGGGAAATTACGGTAATTGAGCAGCCAGTGCTACTCGACTTAGGCTTTTTCTAACTCCCTGGCCGCCGGGTTAGGATCAGAGTGTAGTATGTTTTCTGCACATCTCTAATGATAATGTTAATATTAAGCGTTTCCTTATAAGGAAGCAATTTGGTATCCATTAAGCGAACAGTCAGTTGACATTTATAAAAGTTTTCCTTTGAATGAACATTCGGGAAAGGATATTTCTCAGGGCCAGTAGCTGTTATTGCACTTTCCAGTATTGGTGTGGTATGTAGGACGTCAACGTTTTTATTATGTCAATATTAACTCTTCGAGTTATATATGCTAACCGTTTTAGTTGTTTCCGCTGTTGAAAGTGCTCAACTGATGTGATTTCTATTATCTGGTATAGTTTTTTTGTTTCTGATTATGTAGCGCCAGTCTATAAAGATCGAAGAACGATGGTCTTCACTGGGACTTACACCAACGAAATGGGACGAAAAGAGTATGCAAAAAAAGAGACTAAAAATAAAACAGGATGTTATTGGGTAATATTTTGGAAAATAAAATCGCGCCTTCAGATCGCCATGACACTCTTCATCAGCGTTTTTTTTTTTTTTTTTTTTTCACAATACGGATTAATTGCAAAAGAAAACGATCAAGAGAATTTATTTGGTGGCATTATTTCAGAAAATTAAACGATACTATTAGCGAACCCATCCCCAAAACACGTCTGAAACTACCTACACAGAAATAGCCACCTATTATATAAATGGTCAAACTCGGATATAACATCACACAATATTTACCTGCTCCCGAGCCAATTAAAATTTCATTAAATATGTTATAAATGACGTATTTGTATCTGTTCCCAAAATAAAACAACTCCTTTTCTACTCAATTATAGACGACCAATGTTTATTTATTTCAAAGCAAACTAAATTATTAGAAAATCGTCGGAAACGAAAGACTGATTTTGATATTAAATATCCTAAGTTTTGATATGTTAAATCGACCAAACTAATACGACTTTTATTATCTTTACCAGGCGGCACGTACCAATTTATACACCAGAAACTTGATATATCTTAATATTGTAGTTGCCCAAACAAGTGAGAAGAAAAAAAAAAATTCTATGAAGATTAATTTTATCTGGTGCACAGAAATAAAGAACTTACTCATTGAAATACTGCTTAAACATTAAAATGTCGCTTAAGTAATAACACAGGGGAATATTCGCCGCTAAAAAATCTCTGAAAAATGTAGCTCCTTATCGAATTTCAATAACACCTCCAGAGCTTATTCACTGATGAATGAATGTATTCATGAAATGGGAATTATATATATATATATATATCTATATATATATATATATTATGTTATTACTTTTTAAATTAATCATATCCGCCTTTTGCTTATTTTAAGAATTCTAAATAAAATATCATTTGGACAGTATTTTTTTTTTTAATATGTAATTTTAATATATAGATAAATTATAGGAGAAATTAATCAGTTGGGATATTCATTGAATCGAAAAATAAAAGTAAAATCATTTAAAAAAGCTTTCATTTGTTGTATATTTATTTTATATCCTGCAGAGATTCGGATAAGGAAAGAAAAATATGTACTTAAAATATTTTATAAAAATCGGTTTCCAGTTTTAAATCATATTAATAAATGTGTTTAATGTTTTGAAATGCATTTATTGATTTTTAGGCTACCTGTATGTTTTTGAAGTATTATTAAATAATAATAATAATAGTCATTTTATCATAAAACAAAACAAAACAAAAGACTCGATACTGGGATTGTTCTGAAAAATTGAACTTTTTTTTTTTCACTAAATGCTTTGGTATATTTAGCTTTTGTTGCGTCATTAAATGACAATATGTTTTAAAAATATACTCCAATTTATAAGTAAATATTTTGCATATACTGGAGTCTATTGTTAATATTTTGTTATTTCTGTACAAGCGTCTATAACAAAATGCTGGTTGTGTTTATACGGGCGACTCTATGTGAACAATGTAATGAATGTACTTGATACATTAGGCACACATTGGACAAATATATACAGTGTAACCCGGATATAAGGGAGTTGTCGCGACCGGAGAAGAAGTCTCTTATATCCGGGTTTCTCTTATATCCGGGTTTGGTCTATTTTATATACATTAACACAGGCTCTAATTTGGGACCAGAGAAAATCTCTCTTATATCCGGGTTTCTTATTTCCGGGTTACACTGTATTTGAATCTGGAACTAAATATCGGTTGTACTTGCACCTTAGCTAAATATTCGTCACGATTATACTTCATTATAGGATTGTTAATATAAATTGTTTTTATAATTGATGTAATAAGCAATATTAATGGATGACGTAGGTACATATGTTATTATTATACTCACACACAAACACACGCATGCACGCACACACACACACACAAATATATATATATATATATATATATATATATATATATATATATATATATAGATAGATAGTACAGGTAATAGGTCTGTTGGTATATAATCTAGGTGGATCCTAGTAATAACAAATATTAAAACTGATCCACAGAGAACTCAATGTCTTTATTATAACAGAGCATATTTTTTACGCTAAAAAGCAAATGCTGAGGTAATTTTGGTTTTACCGTTAAAACAAATGTTACGGCAGTTTTTTTTTTTATATACACAAAACCCTTTCAGAATAAAATAAAATAAAAAAAATTAATTAATCTCCATAGACACGTAAACCAGACTAGGCGAAATTATCTCAATAATGAATATGCTATTAAAACACGTAAATTTTAGAAATTCCAAAAAAAAAAAAAAAAAAATCGCTTGAAGATGAAACAGAGCTTACTTTAATTCAATTTAATTTAAATAATTATATTGAAGTTTTCGGCTCTTGTTTTGAAACATGAGACCTCTTATGTAGCGTGTTGGAATCATATTTTTAAATAAATAATTATATATATATACACACACACACACACACACACACACACACATATATATATATATATACAGACACACACACATACCCCCCCACATATATATATATATATATATATATATATATATATGTGTGTGTGTACACGGTAGAGTAATGGTAGCCGAGTTCGAATTCCAGTCAAATCCATTACATTCAATTACGTGCTAATAGACTTGGGAAAAGTATGAATCCTCTTCTTCTCCCTTCACCTATGGGTAAATAGCAGGCAAACTGGGTTCTGTAGCCTTGGATGGCAACTGGGCTAGGAGAAGGACAACTCTGAATTCAAAACCTGCAGGGGGCTCGTTTGGGGACCCTGTGGTACGTAGTGCACCAGGTCTCTGTATTCGACCCTTCAAAAAGTGTGGATGGTTCTGCACGAGACTTTCACTACTCTAATCAATTCTCATGCGTTGGTGACGCGCTGTCGGTTCCTAGTAACTGATCTGTTTGACACTCATACGTCGAATTCAAATATATATATATATATATATATATATAAAAGTCATCTTTGTACTTGAGACAATCAGTAAGCAATATGAGGTGTCTATACGGGATACATTTGATGACTTTTGACCAGGTTTATGCACTTAAGTCTACAGGCTAACATGATTCGTTCATATATTTGTGATAAGTAAGAAATATGACGTGTTCATAATGAATACCTTAGGTAAATATTGGTCAGATTTGTACTTGAATCGATAAATTAATTTTTGATACTTGTGAAAATAAGCAAGCAATGTTCCAAGCCGTCCTTGATAACTTCCTTGAAGACTGGTCAGTTTTCTACTTGAGTCTTCAAGGCAACAAGTATCTTTTTTTATACTTGAGATAACAGCGAGGGTTGTGCCGTGTATATACTTGTGTCTACAGCCAAGCATTGGTTGCCTATATCAGAGACTTAAAAAATGCAGCTAGTATGTGTTCATTATTATTATTATTATTATTATTATTATTATTATTATTATTATTATTTTCGTGGAAGAAACTTACCTGGTTTCAGGTGAATAATTTGGCGTGTTCCCAGCACCACTGACAGACTTGTTTACGTAATGACTTTTTCGTAATTAGTATGTACGGAGAAAAAAAAAGTTAATCAATAACTTGATTATCTTGATTAGTTCCAAATCGTTCTAAATACAATTTGCAGCTTATCTCTCACCGTGCTAAAATGTCTTTACAAGCTTGACAATTGGTGACATAGCTTGAACGTACAAAGAAAACAAGTTCCTGTTTTTCTTGTCATTTTTGATCTTCCATACATCAAAGAAGATCGTTGCAAGCCATTTAAAAATGATTTTCCGCAGCACCGTAGATTTGTAGAGAAAAAAATCATATTAATTGATATTTAACGAATTTAAACGATCTAATATCTAATATCATTCACTTCAGCTTACGACAGTGATAAGCGATATATATTTTTATATATGAAGAACAGTATTGGGGAAATCGTGTGACAAAGTAGACACGTAGCGTGTTGCATCCTTCGGGACTCCATCAGACTAAATTTTTGTTGGTAGGACTACTCATGACAAGTAAATAAAGTGATAATGGTGATATTAAGCGTTCTCTTTTAAGGAAACATTCAGCGTTCAATGAGTGAGCAGCAAGGATTTACTATCGCGAAAATAGGCTGCTGTGATCCATTAACTGTTATAGCTCTTTCTACCATTGATGGAAGTTTCCTTCCTAACCTCTTGTTCGAAGTAACTTGAAGCATCAACATACTTTAAAGTAATTTTCACCATTAAACGGAGAAAGCGGTTGTCTGGAGTTGACCGTTTACACATTTTTAACGGGTTGGGCGCCATGTATTTCATCCAGATAAATAACTATATCTTATCCTTTCGCAAAATCTACTGTTCTTTTGATTCAGGGGTGGTGTCAGTAATGTTCTATAACCGTTTTTAGGTTAACGTTTTGGATTTTGTAAACGATTACCAAAAACATAATTACCAAATATTTTCAAGCCATAATTGGCTACACAGTGTTCGAATATTCGATCAGTCGATATTTTCATTGCGTTTTACATTATATTTAATGCCATGATTTTTACATGACGTGAATAAATAAAAAAGTATAATAGAACAGTCAACCAGTTGTTATTATTATTATTATTATTATTAGTAGTAGTAGTAGTAGTAGTAGTAGTATTTCCGTTGTATTGTCTCAAGCAGAAACCTAAGGTCAGATATAGATTCATGACGTTTTCCACAAAATGTTTTTGTAAAATAAAACCAATTATGAAACCTATGATCACCCATATGGCATAGATAAAGGTTTTCGTAATGTGAGTTGAGCTGTACTTGTGAGAACATTTTTTTTATATTTCTTTAAGGCATGTGTTACCAGGAATCTCCTTCGCTGACTCGTAGGTATTTATAGGCTTCTTCTTGTTCCAGTTCCATAATCTTTCTGGCAAATCTAGATCTATTGAGTGTGTTTCTGTAATTCTATTGAAGGTTACTCTAGCATAATCTATCTAATCCGAAATCTGTACCGATCTCATCATTGAAACATTTTACATTATTCACTATACACTTCAACTCATTGTCGTCTTTGGCATAGAGTTTGATATCATCCACGTAGAATAGGTGATTAAGCATATTATTGTTTTATTTTGTATCTATAGTTGTTGTTGTTGTTTTTCCTTTGAGTTCTGATGTATACATATTTTCTTCCGGGTCCCAACCATAGACCAAACGTCAGAAATGGCTTCATGGCATTTTCCAATGATCATGGTTTTTGTAGAAAAAAAAACTCGCACATATTTTACATAGATAAAGATCTTTGTAATGTATTAGATGTACTTAAATTGCAATTTTTTTTTTTATTTCTTTAAGGTATGTGCTACCAGAAATCTCTTAAATGATTCTATAGAAATCATTTCCAAACAATCCAAGGACTCCAAATATAACTGGAATTATTGATATCCTCAGGTGTGATATGTTTTTAGATTTCCACTTCAAGATCCTTGTATTTTTATATTTTTTAAAATATCTTCAAAGATCTATTACAATCTGCAGTGATTGCCATTTCAGTAAGAAATCACATTCTGTTTTTTGTGGTATTCAATTAAGACGTCTCGGCGATTAACTTTGATTCTTCTCTCTCTGTGTAATGTAAAGCCCCATAAAATTCTTACAGGTCTTGTCTTTGTAACCGGGTCTGGGTAATGTTCATACCGATGTCTTGAAGTGTCCTTCACATAAAAGTTGCAGATTTTCTATCATGCCGAGTGCTAAAATTGTGCAACTTGATACAAGATGGTCAGTTGTTTCTGGATATTTATCACACAATCTTCATTTCGGGTCAACAAATTTTTTCAATATGCGTGCTTGGTAATTTCTAGTTAGCAAGTATTGGTCCTGTGCAGCAAGAAAATAAAATCTGTTTTTCACACTGCAATACGTAACCACTGATAGGTCTTCATCGACTTGTTTGGTATGGCCAGAGTATTGACCATGAAGTGGCTTATCTTGCCATCATTTCTGCAGTTGGTGCATTGCATATGTTACATTGCATTTGCTTTTCATAAAATGATCACAAATTATTATTATCATTTTAGTTTCTGATTTGATAGGCTTGTGGCCAAAAGCAAGATTTTTTCTTCCTGTTTAGTGTATTGCGTCCGTTGCTATCCTTTCGTTTTTCTTGTGTATATCACACTCCTTCCGCGTCAGGAAGTGACGTTTTGTCTTTGGATTCAGTTATGAAATATAGTTTAGTATTAATTGGATTTAATCTATTGTTACAGTTTCGTATTGGTTAAGTCACCAGCAAGCGATGCGTTAAGATATATTTAGATATATATTGAAATATATAAAGTACGTTTATATAACAAAAGTGTTTCTCAACCCAATTTACCTATGGAAACAGTTCACATTAATTCCGGATACTAATGTCAGTTTTTAAGATACTAAAAAATGACTTGCGAAGATATATTTAGATATATAAAGAACTAAATTAATTATGTCTATATAACAAAAATGTTTCTCAGCCGTTTTTACCGATGCATACTATTAACTATTCAGGAGCTTAATTGTTGTTTATAAGATTGATTTTGGCATAAGGTACATTTTAGTATTTTATTTCGTAAAAGAGGATCCCATTAGTATCAGACCTATGTTGATATCAGATTAAAGCTACGGTTCTCCTATGATTATGTAAAGGAACGTCAAGCCTGCTTAGAGACCGCGTGAGAATATGGACTTCTGAAGGCCTGATTGTGCAGGAGGTGTAATGGATAACGGCTCGGAATAGTAAATCGGAAAACCGAGTTTCAACTCACTTATCCGAAAATATAATTGGGAAATGTATGAAACCATCTATACTCTCACCACTTATGGACTAGTATCAGTAAATCATTATTATCTCTAATAAAAATGTCATAATCTAATAAATATTCTATGGTTTCAAATAACCTGAAAAAAAGGTTGATATGCCGTAAATAACAGTTTCAATGCTTCAAAAATGGAACTGATTTCTTTTAGTCTTTTGAGAGAACCCTTTTCACCTTCCATCGGAATGGATGATGTTAACTTTAGCAGAGTGCTTCATTGCGCCTTCTCGGATTACCATTTTCTGGTAACATGAAGTGGAAAGAGTATATTGAAACAATTACTAGATTTTCTGCTAGAAATGTCGTTTCTCAGTATCGGGCTAGAAAATGTTTGCCGCTAGAATCTGTCCTACATATTTATAAGTCTACCTTTCACTCTCGCTTTGAATACTTCTGCCACATCTGGCCTGGTAAACCTGATGTATATTTAGAATGAAATCCAACCAAGAAACTACAAGGTTATTGGATTAGATCTGGCATCCTCATATCAGTCACTCTTCAACCGCCTTAAAGTCTTATTTCTGTAAATACATTCATAGTGTTTGCGCTGATGAACTTTCTACTATGGTACCGATATTTATGAATTAAAGAGGATTAATAGATTGGCGGCAACGTGTCATCATTTTACACGTGAAATGGCTAGCTGTAACCACAAGATCTATGCTAAGAGTTTATTCTATCGCACTTCTCTCTTGTGAAACTTTCTGCCGTCTTCCCGTTTGCCAGTCAACTTTAAAAATTAAAATGCAATGTCTTGTTCGATTATTGATGTCTCCCCTTAATACTTTTTTTTCATATTCTCTAACACTCAGTATTCTCCCCCTTGCGTCTTAGTGACTTTATTGCCTTACTTGGAGAGATATGATTAAAATTGTTGAAGCTTGGATAAGCATGGAATAATAATAATACAACACAAAATGTACGTAAACAAAATGTATTGAAACAAGGAAAAGGTACACAATATTTACAGTTAGTTTTGGTATATTCTTGGGAAGACTGTTCCTGTAGAATGGGTTGACTTAATCGCAGTCGGGCAGAGTCTCTCGATTGGATCTCTTCTTACTTCTTCCCTCGTCTTCCCGGTACCAACCCATATTTATATGGTCGGTACTCCACTATGTAAATTAGGTGGATCGTACCACAACAAAAATAAATATCAATCTTTTATATCAACACTTAGTGCAGTATCTATCCAGTTCTTTGCGTAAACGGTTGAAATCATTTAGAACACTTAACCCCCCCCCCAAGCAAAGAACAAGAAGTGAAAATTAAAGCCACACTTTACTTTCCACTCTCGATAGAGTTCAAAAGCGTTTCCGAGTCTTTGTGGGTGACAAATTATTTGCCCCCCCTCCAAACTTACTCTCACAGAGAGGGATAAGGTGAGCCTCAGACTATTCTATCTTTACTTCCATGGAAAGTGTTCGGACGAATAGGATTCTTTGGTTCCGCTAGGTGTAACCTTCACAGCTATGACCCGCGAAGCCTATTACGTTGTAGCAAATCACCCACATTCCCTTCGTATTCCATCGATGAGAAGTAAGTTCCACTCGAACAGCTTCTTCCTGCGAACGACTACTCTGTGGAACAAACTCTGCATAGGATGTTTTTTATATATCACTACAATCTTAATCTGTTCAAGTCTAGAGTTAATTATTATCTTTCCCTCGTATATGTATAAACAACTCCTTAAGTTAACCCTCGACTTAGAGTGTCCTCCGACCCATGTATTTGGTGAACCTTACTGTAAAACATACTGTAAAACATATGCCAATTTTCTGAGGAGAGATTCTTATAGATATATTTCGATATATTCAGACAGTCAAGCAATCGATCAATGAATCCAAGAACATCAATCTGCTAACCTATGCGCAACCTATGCGCAATCTTCAATCGGATCTGAAAATTAAAAATTCCCTGTAAAAGAAATTTTTACCTGGATGATAAAGTGTGTATAACCGAATGTAATGGATCAATTCTCTTGAGAATCATTCTCTCATGAACATGTGTTCGGGAAAGAAATAATATCAGAGAAGGAGAACTACATTTAAAAGAAAACGCACTTATCCACTTGATCTTGTGATCTTGGTTTCAAATAGAGATTCGCATGTTTCTTTATATTAATAGAAAACATCAGAGGCGAAAGGCTAAAAGATTTCTTGATCAAAGCATCGGACTGATATTAGTATGAAACCTGTCATTTTATAATAGCTAGGAAAATGTTATTTCAATCCCATTTACTCATCTGCACACTTACATAAATGTATATTTGGGCAACAAACTTTCTTTTAAATATCTTTCGTTAAATATGACAGTCAAGGAAAATTTGATTCATTTTTTATTTAGTTTTCTAGCGTTCTTATATTATCCCGTATGGTGGGTGTGACGGTGTACAAGAACTCTCCATATCGTCTATTGTTCCAAGAGCTTTTGCACCCTTCATTCTCCATTTTCAAGTTTTTTTTTTTTTTCTTGATGATGTAATCACCTTTTCATGTTTTGATTTTGTGAGATGTAAAATAAATTTTTTTATCTGTTTTGGATAAGACTTGTTTTTATGTCCATCGTTTTCGTCGTGTTATACTGATTATGTTAATTGTATTTTAATGAATATTGTCCTGAAGAAGGTTATTAAACCGAAACGTCAGACGTCGACATTTCATTCATATTAAAACAACATAATCGCATTTTAAGGATTTTTGTTTTGTTTTTCCAGATATTTTCTTCATTCTGTCAGATTTATATCCATTTATATTTGCTTATATATATATATATATATATATATATATATATATGTATATACATATATGTATATATACGTATATGTATATATGTGTGTGTATATATATGTATATATATATATATATATATATATATATATATATATATATATATATATGTATATACATAAATATATTTATATGTATATTTATATATATAAATTCATTATTTCTAATATAATAAAACGCATTGCATTACTTTTTATTGATCCGTGTATATATTTAAACTGAAGCTAACAAGATGAATAACAAGATGTTTTAACATTCATTATATAAATTTTAGACCATTCCATAACGTAGGTATGTTATTTTGCATTATAAATATAGTGTCAACTTTTTCATCATAAATATTTTGGAAATTTCCAGCAAGAACTCTAAAGAATCTGGAAAAATAAATATTTAAATACATTCTTCCTTTTTATTCTTCGACCAGACACTGAATCAAGTAGATACGTTCCTGTGTTTCTTAGATTAAATTAAAAACAATATACGTTTGGAAATAACTGTGACAATTTAAAAGAGAATGAAAACTCTATAAGGAAACGTTACAATTGTTCAATTAAATTATATTTTTAGCCATTGTTCACTAAATTCAGAAGATGCTAAGTTTTTAGACAATTTTTCTAATCATAAAATATTTATGGTATATTTGTTTGGGAATTTCAATTTATTGTCTATTTTTGAATTAAAAAAAAATGTTTAAAAAATGTGAATCTGAGTTCGCCAACAAGGGTTTAAATCAATTTAAATTGTACCTACTTTGACTTTTCCGAGAAAAATAACTTTAGAGGCTAAAATAAATATTTTCCAATTTAAGTTTTGTTTTCACTCATCAAAACGTTCATGTGGGTGAACAATGTTTTTAAAGAATTCTTCATCTTATTATTATTATGATTTTATATGCGTTGATTTTTTCAAGACGTGGGCCATCTTGGATCTTGACAACTTAGTATTTCTTTGTTACACTGTTTGTTCCCTTACTATCTCATTTAATCTTTGTTCTGTTATTCATTTACTAAAGCTTGTTAGGTAGGTTAAAAATTGTTTCACTCTCCCCTGTTTACTGTCAACAGATCCTGTGATCACAATCTGGGAGATTTAATAAAAAAAGATGAGGCAAAAGAAAAAGAAAAAAAAACATGAAATTGACTACATTATATAGACAAAACGTATAATGATGTTTTTATTTAGATTTGAAATTTAAATTTTTCAGCCTCTTCCGTCTGTCTACATATGTAGTCGCAACAGTGTAATCAAACCTAGTCTAATGAAGTACTAAGGGACGAAACATGTCACACGAGAACTTTTTCAATTTTGACATTCATATTTCCTCCAAAATTCTTCATCGTTATCCCATATATATATATATATATATATATATATATATATATATATATATATATATATATATATATATATATATATATAAATCACACACACATACATATATATATATATATATAATTATTTATTTAAAAATATGCTTCCAACACGCTACATAAGAGTTCTCATGTTCTCGAGCACTATTTTTAAAAACAATAACAAAAATACTAAAGAACTATATTTACCTAACGAGTTCTTTCCTATTTTCTATATATTTTTTTATCACACACACACACACATACATATATATATATATATATATATATATATATATATATAAATTTTATACATATATATATATATATATATATATATATATATATATATATATATATATATATATATATAGTAAAAAATTACATAGATATAGACTGGAATTTTTTTTTTAATTTTTAAAGATATAAGCACAAATAAGAATGTTCACACATGAGAAGATATAAGATGAAACTTTTGCTAAGGTATGAGCCAGCCAGTGCGGATCGGACTCACTATTCAGTTATAATTGAGAGAGGCAAGCTTGCTAACCATTAGACCACGTCGAAGCGTCTCCTTAGATGTATAGATAGGAATTAACTGAAGCATGTTTATACTTTCCAGTAAATATATACCTAATTTATTTGCAAATTACATATTTACTTCACTATGAAAAAACTGTTATCACACTCCCCAACAATTGATGTACCTTCCGCAAATGTACTTTCTTACTCTGGTATGCGTATGTTGATAATTGTTAATTTAATTAGTAATGTAATTAATTATTAATGTGAAATCTAACGTTAATTGATATGAAATGTCAGGTGGAGAAGATTATGTTGTCTCAGTCTTTCTAAGTGCTATTTTATCTGCCTTCATAAATCATTTTCTTCTGTATATATCATGCCAATTTCTGACCATGGCATTCATAGCTCTCGACTACGTCCTGTTCTCTGTAGCTCCTAGTAATTTTTGCCTTTGTCCTATCTCTGCTAAACCCTGGTCTGTCATTCATTGCGTAAGCTCGTCAGCTGGATAAGTGCTGTTTCTCTGTAGGATAAGGGTCATACACGATGTACGCTATCTTAAATAAGATCGGTGTATGTTAATGTGTACTTACATCCCTATCCGTGAAACAGTCAAATGAAAACAGAATTAGTTTCAACTCATCGTGTGCATTTTAATGACTGAATACTTATTAGAAAACAAATATATCTTTCTCTGCGCTAATTAATTTTTTACTCCTCTACCTGTTAATTTCAACTAATTGGTTCTTGTCTTTGTCTTTCTAAAATCATAGTTATGAAGTAAAAAAGAATACTTTGCTAATTTCACTCAAACGCACACACATACATACACATATGTATAAATAAATATAATTTTAAGGTGTGCTATATTTAGGGAATAAAGTGTTCAATATCAGAGACAGACCGTATATATATATATATATATATATATATATATAAGACATTTTTATGTTTATACATTCTTTTTATAGATACAAATATTTTAGTAAATGTTCTGTTTATATAAACAGCACTAAACAACATTTACATGACGAATATTTCTCGGACATTCAGGCCGGTAAATGTTGTTTAATACTGTTTATTATAAACAGAGCATTTACTCAAATATTTGTATCTATAAAATGAATGTATAAACATAAAAATGTCTTAAAATATGTGTCGGATTTTGTTCATTTCACATATATATATATATATATATATATATATATATATATATATATATATAATATTAGTGATAATATACACATACATATGCAATATATGTAAATATATATACATTTAAACTTATACCGTTCCACTCACCTCTCCTAAAATTCTCTCTGTTAATTTAATCTCCCTCCTTCTCTCGTCTGTTACCCCTCTTTTTAAAATAACATTCGCCCCCCACAATCCCATACTTACACGATTCCAATGGAATAAATTATGACCCTGGAATATTAGTGTGTAAGCCTTTTTATTATATATATATATATATATATATATATATAACTGCTGTTAACCTTTAATTTTAACCTTTTAATTGCTGTTGTTCCCAAGTCCGCCCTGACCCGAGGTGGTATCACCTGTTAGGGTCCCAACTATGGGCAAAGAGTGTCTACCAGGGCTGACCAAGCTCTTTAGTGTTAGAGAACATGATTGGTCTATGTATGACCGGCATGAAAAGATAAAATTCTTTATCACCACTCAAGGTGATAATAGATAATTCGAACCTCGCTCAATAGCATTATCACTAAAAAGAGATAAATATAAATGGTCTCCAACACTTTTAATTATGCTACTAGTTTCAGTGTGGTCTCATTTAGCATTCTTAACAAGTCCCCCTCGAATTACCACTTGAAAGTGTTGGTGAGCATTTATATTATATCGTTGAATCGCTCTCCGTGTAAACAGAAGGACTTCGTACTGGGCATCCCACTAATTTCCTTCTAAACAATATTTTTCCCTAATACATATTGTCCATCTATTTTTAGTGATAATTCTGTTATAATTTATTAACATAGATTTAGCTTTGTTGTGCGAGGTTCCAAAGCGGTTAGCTAGTTCGTTTTTTAGTTTTACTTTTTATCTATTTACGTCATGACTGGTAATAAAATGAAATTTTTTCTTTTCATGGCGATCATAATTTTTTTTTTTTACCACCAACCATATTTTATATATATATATTTATATATATATATATATATATATATGAGCAAATATATGGATATAGATCCCACAGTATGAAGAAAAATATACAGAAAAAACAAACAAAAATATTAATATGCAATTATGCTGTATTAATGTTAATATACATTTTCGTGTTGAATTTTTAGATGTTCTAATGTTAATTATGTTTAAATGAAAATGTCCTGAAGATGGTCTTAAATGGACCGAAACGTCCGACGTTGACTTTATATTAACATTAATACAGCATAATTGCATATTAAGATTGTTTGTTTTTTCTGTATATTTTTCTTCATATATATATATATATATATATATATATTAATCATTTAACCCGGAGAAAGGCAATGAAGACAAGGACTTAGTAAGTGTTAGAAAATTAAAAACAAATGATTAGGCGAGAGAACAATAAAAAACAAGAGTTAAAAAATTAAGATAAGGATAGACAAGGCAATGACATTTTTGAAGTTCAAATCTTGAAGGCAAGAAGCCGGAAAAGAGTTCCACAAGCGAGAAGTGTGATGGAAGAAACTGTTATCATAGAACTTACGTTTGTATCTCGCCATTTCAACTGTAAAATAGTGTGACCTTGCCGCAATCTAGTACTGCGCTAAAAGTTTGAAGTCTAGGTACGACAGAGATCATCAGAAGAATTACTATGGAATTATTTAGGCAACGGGCATGTTACGTTGATGGGAAGGTGACCGAAGCCGAGATGCCATGTGAGGATTGTTAACATTGCAGATTCTTCTTTGGGTTTAATCAAGAATCTTTAAATACAACTGATGAGGCAGAAATATTTAAAGCAAGGCGAATGATAAACTTATCAATATCTATATGTATTATCTAAGCTGGAATAATTCATTTTTATCAATGTTTTTTTTTTAATTCTAGCGTCTAATTCTGTGTTACAATTACGAAGTAAAAATTCACGACCGTTATCGTCGCATAGCAAATTTCTATGTAAACAACACGATATGAACTTTGATGGTGAAAATCTCTGTTGTAATGTCCATATAACCACTCTGATGATGGCTCGTGTGAGTCGAAAGCTTAGATCGAATAATAGCCTAATAAAAAAAATATCCAAATATTGAAGAGTCTTTTCTTTTTTCTCCCGAAATTAAATCCACTGTACGAAGCTTAGAACAACATCAAATATAATAGACATACGTTGTCTGTTATATTTAACTAATATATATATATATATATATATATATATATATATATATATGTATACTCTAATTTATATTCTACTCGCATCATTTCGTGATTACGATATCTGTTTTGTATTTGTTTCGCTCTCTACCATCAAGGCAGTTCCTAATATACCAACCCTGTCATTACGGCTTTTCTTGATAGGAGACCACCATATCTGTCCAATTTAATCACTTCTTTATTATCCACCACAGATCTCTATTATCCTTAGGGATTTGAAAACGCCTATCTCTTTGTCACGTATTACGTTGAATATATTTATGTTTATACTTATCTTAGCATGTAAATCTGTCACGAAAAAAAAAAAAACACGTTTGAGATATAAACCAGCTTGCATACAAACAGTTACATATCCCTAAACCGCTTTTTTTATGTAACTGAATTTTATTTTTTTTTTATAATGACGTCATAGATTATCTCCGTTCTTTATTTTTCTGCTCCTTCTTTTTCCCTGCTTCGTTCTTGGCAAGCAAAGGAATATTTTGTTTTTGTGTGTGTTTTTTTTCTTTCTTTGCTAAAGATAAGCAATATTTAATTCTACAGGTTCTATTACATCTTTTTTGTTGTGATTTCTTTCATCCACACCTTTTCATTTTGATTTCCTGAAGACATTGATTTGAATCTGTTATGATTCTGGATTCTACAATGTTTCCTCAATTGCATATATATATATATATATATATATATATATATATATATATATATATATATATAATATTAAAATATAGACATACATATGCAAAATATATAAATATATATACATAGGTGCATACACATACATGCATATTTTTTGAATAAAAATTCTAAGACGATAGAATCCAGGTAGAACTCAATGTCCAGGACAGAGTAAGGATATAATAAAAAGGCTTAAACACTAATATTCCATGGACATAATTTATTCCATTGGAATCGTAAATTTATCAGACCTCCAAATTCAAAAGCTTTTTGAATTTGTAGGTCTGATGAAAAAAAATCGTATTTAAAATTCCAATGGAATAAATTATGACCATGGAATACTAGTGTTTTCAAACCATTTTCATTATATATATATATATATATATATATATATATATATATATATATATATATATATATATAGTTTATGCAAAACTAGGTAATCCGTATGGGTAAACCCAAGGAGGATGATATCCAGAGAGCTCAATGTAAATTCACAGCAAATAAATTTGAATAAAAACAGACCACTTTACGGTTCCATGTAATAAGTTATTTCCCACAGCTCTTTTAAAGGGCTCTGGATCATCAGACTTTACTTCCATAGGTTGAAATGAAAAATGAAAAGAAATGTGTGTTTCTCCTTCACCCCTTACCCATCTATATCTAGAGATAACATACGTTAAGTTAAGCGATGTCTGTCCCACACCAAGGGAGCTTAAAGATATGAAGAATTGAAATGGTACATCTAATTCTCTCCCCCCTCACTTCGTTAATTTACATATGCTTAATACGGCCCGTCAAAAAATGTGTAAAAATTTTTTCATTTTCATTTCCACCTTTGAAGTAAAGTTGATGATTCAGAGCCCTTTAAAAAGGCTGTGGTAAAATAACTTATTACATGGAACTTGTTTTTATTCAAATATATATATATATATATATATATATATATATATATATATAATGAAAAACAGACCACTTTAAAAATACCATTACAATAATTTATTTCACCAAAAAATCCTTTTAAAGGACTCCGGATCATCAGGTAACAATTCCAACAACGAAATGAAAGGAAAAATGGGATTAGAAATTGATGGGTAGTGTAATCTTTGTAATTTAACAGGGAGAGTGATAGTTGTCGTTAACGAGACAAGGTAGATTATAGAGAGGGGTAAATTTCATATTTCTCTTAAGCATGTTTTATATTGGGGTAGGAGGAGTGACCTAATCGTAACCTATTTAGATGGTTAACTTAATGGAAATGATATATAGGAATGGGAGGGTAGTGGGGGAAAAGAAAAGGAAAATGGAAAGGAGATAGACAACATTGCGTTTAGCACAGAAACAGCCTGTCACCTCTGAATGTTGACTTCGATTGCTTACTTTATATATATATATATATATATATATATATATATATATATATATATATATATATATATATATATATATCCTTTTCTTATTATTTGTTTATATTTCACATTAGTCCTTAGGATGTATACGTGGTGTAAGTGAAACAGTTACACCACGTGTACAATATATAGAATAAGGAATCGGCGTGTCCAGTACAAATTCTGAGCCTGTCCGTTGCGTCTCCTTTTGCACTGATCCTCTTCAAAAGTAATTATACCCATCTCTTCTTCTACCGGTTTGGTATTAGATACCAGAACAGATTGAGGTCCCTTCACTGGGTCGACAACCAATAAAAGAAAAAGAAAACTCTGCATTTAAAATTCGTAGATAAATCAATGGGAAGCCACTTCACTAGGAATTTTTTTTGAACAGATCTCGGAAAAGGTGACATAAAATCTGAAGGCACATTAGT